>JAJKFI010036107.1:0-78479 GCA_029204185.1 Lerista edwardsae
TGTGTGTGTGTGTGTGTGTGTGTGTGTGTGTGTGTGTGTGTGTGTGTGTGTGTGTGTTTAGACAATATACTGGGCTGAATAGGGGCAGCAGATTGCCCCGTTGCTTATAAGAGAGCCACCACTTTCAAAGATGCTTCTGCATCCAGTTAGCAGTGGTAACCAGGTTAGGCTGAACTTGCCTGGGAATTATCTGTGTTTACCTAGCAATTGTAATGTGTTAATTTCTGGACTCAGAAACTGTGGTGGTGTTGGGCTGGTTGCTGGATGCTCAGCATTCTCTGCTGCACCAAACAAATGTTCCATTCATTGGACCAGCCCTGTGTGCAGGTTCGCATCATAGCATGCCTTGTTTTTGGAACGCATACTTAAGTATTCTTCTTTAATCTCGTCGTGTTTTTTCTCCACTCCTCTCCCTTCTGTGCCCACTCACAGGAAAGGTTCCAAGTCAAGAATCCACCTTCTGCCTATATCCAGAAACTGAAGAGCTATCTGGAATCAGGCGGATTCAGCGGAAAGGTGACATCTAATTGACCAGCACTTTTCTTTTCTGCTTTCTCCCTGATTTTCCTTTTTTCTTTCTCTCCCCCATCCACCTCATAGGGGGGACTTCTGCATAAAGGTGCAAATCTTTTGCAGAAGCTGAAGAATACAGGCATAGCTTGGCAACCTCTTGCACAATCACCTTGAGATTTCCTGCAAAACACATTTTTCCCCCCTGCTACCTCTCTCTGTGAGGCTTTCCCTTCCCAAACATTTTGCCACCAGGGTAAAAATTATGCTTTCAATTGGGTCTGTTCCATGTGACTGTACTGGGTGTAACCTTTTTGCTCCTGCTCAGATCTGCAGGAAGGCATGCCCCTGTATGCCCCTGTATTGCCATTTTATGTGCAGTTATTGAATCTGCATTTTGTGACAGTTTGCTGTGGTTTGCAAGAAATGGAAGCTGCAATTTTGTATGTCCTTGCAGACCTTGTAAAACATGGCATCAGCAATGGCTTCTGGAATTGTGATTTCTGACCGTGACTAGTGATCCAGGAATGCCAGTAGCACTGAGTGTGACACAATCTGGCAGGATGCAAAGGGCCTGGCCACTGATATGGTAGTGCTCGTTCGAATTGGCTCTCAGACTTGGGCAGATGTGTCTAGTTTGCATAATTTACTGAGTTTGAGGCACAAGTCTGCATTTCATATCAGCAGGGGATGAAACTGCTTGCCGTCTCACTCTGTCTTTTTGAATGTGCGTAGCAATAAACAACCATTTAAAGAGCAAAGGATTCAAGCAACATCATCAGTTGTGAATGGCACATATGTGCTTAAATGTCTGGGCATCTCTGCGATAATGCAAAATCCATATGGTCCAAATTGGATTTCTCAAATCTGGATCATCACATTTGGACATTTGTTTCAGTTGTGGTGTTCTCCTTTGGCCATGCTACAACAATAATCTGATCTGGTTGCCTATTTTGCAACTGGGAAAAGATTTTGGCCTCCTTCCTGCATTAATTGGGAGGAAACTGGTTTCTTTAAGTATGCATGTGACAGTCACAATTGCTGAGGCTGTAAATGCAAATATGGGCACTTGGGTACTTTTGGAACCTTAAAAAAGTAACATGTAAACAGGTCACAAATAAAATTTTTTGGTAAGAATGATGGTCTTTATGTATGTCAGTCTTTTAACTTGTGATAGATTTTATTTTGTTTCTTGCTTTCTTCACCCAGTTTAAGAGGCGGGTTCAAGAGTCCACCCAAGTTCTTCGGGAGCTAGAGATATCTCTGAGGACAAACTATATCGGGTTAGTGCCAATTGCCAATTTTGTAGTCTTGTTTTATCCACTACAGAAGTTCTTACCCTGGCAACCTACTGCATCATCCACAGTGGATCCAGTGCCCACTTAGGCCGGCTGAAGCTGTAGGCTAAAATCACACGCAACCCAGAAGTGCTTCCCGGTCACACCGGTACCATTGGCACTGTGTCGTTGGCTGCAGCACGCTGTGGTTCTCAAACTGTGTATTGTGATCCAACAACGAACAGAGTTGTGACCCAGTTAGTGACCTGGTTTTTGGGCCAGGAAGCTGCAAGGCAGTCTGGGGTGACGTCGCATGATGTGGCCAATGAAGTGCATCAAGTGCTGACATGACTTGGAAGTGTCTTCGGGGTTGTGCACCATTTTACCCTCAGCTTCTAGTGGAGGTGGGCCTGTGACCCACCAGAAATTGAGATGTGACCCACAGTTTGAGAAACGCTGATCTACTAGTTAGGAATTTTCCCTCTGGCCAATCCTAGCAGTATGCAAAATATTGTATGCAATGTTACTACAGAAGTTCAAGTGTTCTTTTGTAAGAAAGACTTCTGAATGTCTGCTTACAGCTCCTTAATATACAGGATGGCCACATAGTCCCTTTGTGTGTGAGAGTGTGGATTTAGGATTGAAGCCATTTTAGGGACATTATTGATAGTTCTTCATGGGAGATCTTTCTGAAATGTGAGACGCTATTTTCAGGTTCATACCTGCGGCCAAAGCTGTTCTTGTTCTATCTGTTGATTAGGAGTCTTCTCACTGGCAAACCCTCTCAATGGGCAACGTCTCATTCTTTACCTGCTCTAGTTTTGAGGACCATGAGGGTCCACAATTGCTTTATGTTACCTTCTACCAACCCCTGCCTTGGTGATTCTTAAAATACAATGTAATTTCCACAGTAATTGGACTGCAGTTTTAAAGATGATGCATAGCACATACCCAGAGGAAAATGGGAATAAAAAAACCCACCAGCCACACACTCCTTGAATACAAAACTTAAGCCAACACTGATTTTGACAAAATGATCTTTATACGGTTCTCACCAAATCCTTGGACCTTTGGTGAGTCTCCAGGTGGGAAATGTCAGGCAACGTAATGACAGCCACTCAGAATGCCATTCGATGTGACTTTGTTGTCTAGGTTTGAAGTGACTGAGGGCCCAATCCTATGGGCCTTCTGCGCCAGCAATATGCTCATACCACTGGCACTAGGTGTCATGAAAGTACCGTAAGGCACTTCCCTGCCTGTGGTATGCTCGTACCACTGGCTCTGCGGCCTGCACCTGTCAGTGCTGGGCCTCAGCACCAGGTAAGAAACCAGCACTGGAGCGGCTGGGGGTATCGCCACCGGTTGGCCATGAAGCTTTTGGGGAAGGGGGAGGGAAGAGAAGAAGGGATTGGGACTGGGCAGAGGAGGGCGGCTTGAGGGAGGATCAGGCCCCAGCAGGGGGGTGAGGATGGTGGCAGAATCTGTCACCGAATCCTAACCCTCCTCCCAGGCCATGGAGCACTACATGGGCCTCCTTGCTATTTAGTGGGCTCAGATCCAAGGAAATCAATTGGGGACGCTGGGGTTTTACATACTGTTCTCCCCAACCCCTTGGGCCTTTGGTGAGTCTCTAGGTGGGACAAGTATGATTTTGACAAAAAGCCAAAATACCCTGTAGAGGCTCTGGGCCTGCCTCAGTTCCATAGAATGCAGTGGTGGCCATTTTGGTGCATAGAGTTGGGCTCCCTAAGGGCATCTTTGGTGCCTGTATCACATTTTTTGAAGCAAGGGCTGTGATATACACTGTAATATTGACATTGCTATGGCATTGTTCCTGCAGCGGCAGTGTTACAATTGTCCAAATGTAGTGTAAGCTAGGTGAAAATGAATTTCCCTTCGCAACTTGCAATTTGGTGAGAGTGGAGGGATAATTCTCAAGGGTTTTCCAAATTGCAGCCCCCTTTTCTGTTCTGTACAGCTGATTTGAGAGAAAAAAAGGGACTGCAATCAAGAAAACCATGGGGAGAGGGCTCACCCATCCCCCCCCCAATCGACATCTTTGTGCATGCTAATCTTCACACAATATATGTGCACATTTTCTGAGATCCCAGGACATTTCCAGCTCCCTTTCTTGGGCTTCTGGGACCCCTTTATGACCCTGGGCCCAGGTACGATGTACCCCCTCCACTTCCCTCTGGTGAACCTTGTAACTGGAAGGCCAAGTCTAAAAAGAATGACAAAAATACATACCCTGATTTGCTTGCAGTCCTCTCAAATGATACAGGCATTTAAAGCACATCAAAGATTTGTTAATGAGATGGTAATCGTTCATGTGAGCATGACTGTCAGTGTGACTTTAGGCCTCTTAAGTACTCTGCCTGCTTTGGCAGAGCAGAGCTGCCTCCCTACTCATTCTGTTCCTAACCCATTTTTTTTTTTGGCCCACACGAGCAGAGCAGCCCGAGGTTTTGCAGCAGAGGTCTTGGCCCTCTGCAGAGAAGGTGACCCCAGTATGTTGGAGGCAGCAGCCGACACCATTAATGACAGTGATTTATGCAGGCTAATTAACAGCTGAGGGGGGGGGGAAAGCATTTATCTCTCTGGATGGATTGCCTGCCAAGCAGTCAGAAAATAGAAAGGAACACTGGAAGCTAGCATGCACAGGTTTTGTCAGCGTTTTGTGACAAATTTTATTATTGTGCCCAGTGCGGTACAAAGAAGGAGCAGCGGCACATTGGGAAGGAACCTTGGAGCCCGTACTCCAGGGGCTGCATTGTAGTCCTGTGAAAAGAGTATCAGGCTGTTTTTTTTATATGTGATGGTTAAATTGGTTTTTGGATTTGGCCTGTGTCTGTAATTTGCATGTAATATATTTCAGTGACCAGAATGTATTTTCCATTTCCTATTCCCTGTTGACATTCACAAATAGCAAAATCCCATCTAATTGAACATTTGTAGCAGCCCATGTGAAAAAGCCCTTGAGTCTGGAAGCTCTAAATCCCTCCATTGGCCACAGAAATAGGCCTAATTCCCGTGTTGCTTTTTTTTAATAGGGTGAAGTCACTGTGTCCTTTTTGACATGGTGAACATTTTCCCAGTGCACTTTGTACACTGTGCCCAGTGTGCAACATAACAGTGTGCTGTTACCAACATTACAGCCCAGATTACAGCACAGCACATTACAGCTTGACAGATTTTGTCAAGCAGTCACTTGAGTCATTTCCAGTTAGAAAATTGCAGGGGAATGGCAACATTTTCCAGGTTTCTCTATGGACTGGTATTTGCTGAAGTCCTGTTTATAGGTACAGCTCCAGAGAATGCCATAGATGCCTAATTCCTGTGTCACATTTTTACATGGAGGTGATCCTGCCACCTCTGGTTTGTTTGTTACTGTATAAGTGCATGCCCCCATATCTACGGGGATCTGTTTCAGGGACTTCCCTTGTGGATATGGAAACCATGGATACGGGGGATGCCTGCATGCGTAGAGGCCCCTGCATGCCTGTTAGAAGCACCTTGTTGCGGGGGTGCTTTTTGTTTGACGACCTTGCTTTATTGCAGAGCTGAATGTGCCTGCGTGTAACTAGCCTGCATGCCACAGAGAGACAGGAAGCAGGAACTCTTTCTTCCTGTTAGTTGCCCTCTAGCGGGCAAGCTGATTGTATGCATGTTTGACTGCAGTTAAGCAAGAGTGTTAAACAAAAAGCACCCGTGCTGCAAGGACTTCTGCTGTATACAGCAAAGGTAATGTAATGGGTGCAGGGGTCCCTGGGTCACCTATACTACCTTTCTCATACATACAAGGCAGTTTAGATAGGCAGGCTGCAATGCACATACTCAGAGCATGATGGCTATAACAGCCTTGAAGGTGACCCTGTCATAAGGTGGGTTGGTTTGGGTTTAGTTGTCCAGATTGTTTGTAAATACCAGATCCCAACGTGTGGAGGACCATGCAACAGAAGGAGTCACCATATGAAAATATCAAGGAATATCAACAACTAGCGAATTTGCTATATTAAAATTTAATGTGAGAAATGGAACATCGTGGTAGAAATTTCTTAAAAGCAAAACCCAAAATCATTAGAAGACAAAAAATGAGAATGTAAATACATGCTAATTGCAGGTTTGTTTGCTTGTTTGCTAATGAATCTGACATAAGTTTTCTGCAAAATTTCAGACACCAGACATTTCTTTGTCACTTGTATTGCTTGACCACACTTTAGAAATGGGTAAAATTGCCCAGACAGCCATATTCGTGATCCACCATTTAAATAAATGTTTACAGGGAGAAAATTTACCATGAATATCACAGAGCACAACAAAGGGAGGGGCAGGGGAGGGGAGAGAGCGAGAGATTGTGCCAGCATGGATAATAGTGGGAGGCTTAGATCCAAGTGCAGAAATCTCTCCTTAAACATGATTATGGTTGCAGGTGTCCTTGGATTCATCCCTGTCTCTCAGTACAATATTTTAAAGGGGCGAGCCTAGTAAATATGTCCAGGAAAACTATTAACCCACATATACACACCCATGCTGACTTTTATGGAATATCACCAGCTTGCAAAAAAATAAAATAAAAAATAATGGGGTGGTGGTGGTGGAGGTGGAAGAGGATCTTCTTTCAAATTACAAGTATAGGCTGGTCTTTGGTATCTGCCAGGGATCTCTCCATCTGGTAATCGAATCTGCATGTTGGGGCCATCAGAGGACCTCTGGACATGACCGGAAGTGACTTCTGATTGTGTCCAGAGATGTTCTGAGGTGTGGGGAGGCTACCCGCAACCATCCCCCGGGCTTCAGAAGGCTTGCCAGAGTGAAAAGCCGGAAGTGCGTTTTAGAAGGCTCCAGCAGGCCTTGTGAGGCATGGGGCGGTCATGTTATGGCCTCCCTGCACCACCAAAGGCCTCCCTCCTGATGCAATCATAAGACTTTTTGGATCGCATCCTGAAGATAGAGTGAGACCCTCCTGTCCCGTGTTAGGTCAAATCTGCAAGTCCCGTTATTGCAGGTACGGCCCAACCTATATCACACATTCCAGCCCCTCTTAAGTCCCTTCACTGGCTTCCTCTCTGCTTCCAGGCCTAGCACAACTTTTGCCATCCATTGCCATGATCCCCACCCCACCCCTGGCTGCACTATCTCTCTACTATTATATCCCAACATATCATTGCCTATAACCTTCACTCCAGCTTCACCATTCTTAGCAGGTCTAAGTCCTCTCTTCACCTTTTGTCCCTTGATGGCCCTTATGCATGGAACCACAATTCTGAATGTTTCCATGGCACCAGTGGTGTCATTCAAATGATTTAGGAACAGGAACTCACTTTTGATTGGCACTTGTCGGGAACCCGGAACCAGCCACGGAGCCCGTTAGGATCCGGAACGCCCGTTCTGGTCCGTTCCCCCTGAATGACATCACTGCATGGCACTCTTACTCCATTCAAACTTTCCTAACCCCACCTTTTTAATGAAGCCTTTGGCACAGCTGCCTTGTCCCTCATACTCTGATGCAACTAGGCCTCAGTCCACCTAACTGAAACAATTGCATAGTCTTAGTCCCCTGCCACCACTCTCCTCCCATCGTCCTCTTTCTCCTTGTGTCTCTTTTCTAGATAGTGAGTCCCTCTGAGTAGGGCCTCTCATTCATGACAAAGAACCTTGTATGCACTTGGTGCTATATACGGTACATGAATCCTATATACCTGTGTTTCTCAAACTGTGGGTTGGGACCCACTAGGTGAGTTGTCAGTTTCAGTGAGCCAATTTCAGTGGGTCCCCATTCATTTCAATGTGTATGAAATGAATTATTTATTTATCTATATTAAACCATTTAATATAGTAGACTTTTAATTTACTTACTTAATTAGATTTAATTTTGCTGTATGGGGGATGTTAAACTTGAAAGTTGGGAAAAGGAGGTGTGCCACTTTTTCATTCTGGAAAGAGGTTATACCCTTGTTTTCCCTCCCCACAACCTCTCCAGCTGGGTCCAGGAGTTCCTGAATGAAGAGAATAAGGGTCTCGATGTGTTGGTGGACTACCTCGCCTTTGCCCAGTGCTCTGTCACGTAAGTCACTGCTGTCACTTGACCATAAAGGGCGTGGCTGGGTGAGGGCTTGTGTCCCAGGTGCAGCATCTAATTTTGTCTGTTATTGTGGAGCCCAGATTCAGCAAGGACCACCCACATGTGCTTCACAATACATATGTAAAGCTTTGATTAAAATTGCTCCTTCATCCCAATGGCTGTGCTCACTAAGGAGAGTCTTTGACTCCCCCTGCCCGTGGATGCACACACCATGTCCTACTGTGAAACTGTTTCTGAAACTTCCCTCATTTACCAAAGCGGCTTGATCTGTGACATTCAGGGGAAAGCAAATGTACAATGTACTGCTAGAGAAAAACTAGTCTAAATTTCCCGTGGGCTCATGGAACCAGTGTTTCTTTGGCTCTTTGCCATAAGTTGAATTTTAAATATGGGCTTGTGTTCTAAACTAATCTCTCAAAGACAAAAAAGCTCCTCTTTGTGCGATCTATCCCATATTTCACCCACCGTATTTGACCAGATTTGGGCAAGAACACCTTCCAAGTCCTTCCGTGGGTCTAGTTCACACAAAATAATTGCCAAGCGTATTAATCATTCCTCAGCACAATAGCTATGATGTTTGTGTGTGATAACGAAATAAAAACCATAACACTGCTTTCTGCATGTCCTATTTTTGTAAAAAAAAAAAAAACCTACAAAAAAACCCCCAAAACTCTTCTTTTATTCCTCTACATGCATGTGGCTGCATTTGCTGAAGCAAATATACAGTATCACCTACCACTTATATCACCTACCTAGTATGCTTTTAAAGCAATTATAATTTATAATTATAATTTTATTTTAAAATGTGCCCTTGGAATAAAAACACTTATAACGCTGCTTTCTGCTAACTTTGTAAAACACCAAGATCCATGAAAGAAATAAAACTGTTTTCACCCACGTCTTCTAGATGTAATAAGTAAAGAACAAGAAAGATTGGCTCAAATGTTTGGGCTAAATTGTGTTAGAGGCTGATAAACAATCTTTTAAGTCCTGCACAGCTCTTCTTCAAGCGTCAGCTCTTCTTCGTGTCAAGTGTCAAAAAAATTTGAAGAAATTCAATCATTCTTTCATTTCTAGCCGGTTGGCTTAGCCATGATGGTTGTGTCAGGACAAAGAGATGGCAAAAATGGCTTTATACAATTGCTGTTTATTAGTTTGCACACAGTTCTTGCTGGGGAGGCAGTTCCCTTGGCTGTAGACACACTTCTATTTATACAAGAGACTTGTGTTTTTCCTTACTCCCATGACCTTGCAAATTATGCATCTCTCACTGATATTTTTTAATTGCACACCTCCTCGAGCATAAGAAAGGCAGTACCTGTACATACCTCTTTTAAATACAATAAATAAATACATCTTTTGAGGAGTCACTCCTGAATTGGACATAATTTTCATATGACTAAGTCCTCTGAGATAAGAGAGTGTGGAGGCTTTTAGAATTGTCCCACGGAGGAATGAATGTCTAATTTTCTGAACATGCCGAGGACTGTCAAACTAATGTGACTACCCATTCCTACCCATTCATGACAAAGGAGGGGTTATATTATGGAATAGGGAGCTTCGCACTAACAAGAAAAAAAATCATCAAAATTCTGTACTAAAATAATACAAACTCTGTCCACATCATGTAATAATACCAGCTTAATTTTCATGATCTGCTTTTGCTAACTACCAAGGGGGCCTCAAGCAAGCACTGCCAGTCTATTTTTCACGCTTTTCTCCGGAACCATGAGAGCTAGAAACTTGCTTTTTAAAAGAGTGCCTAGATGACGCAAATGGTGCTTGATTAGAAAACCTGAACAATGATCATAATCAAGCCAGGAAAGCACCCTGGACAGCAGTCTGGTGCCCATTCTGTCAAATAAGTCAGTGCGACTTAGGCCGTATCTGAGCACTGATTTGTGAAATTGGCCGGGTCATGGTAATTAAATGTTTAATCTGGTAGTGTAGAGATGTCCTCACTGAATCCCTCCATCCCACCACTGCCTTCTTGCCAAATCCCTCTCCCTCGCCTGCTGACGCACGCCTCTTTTTACGTGTGTGGCTCCAGGTACGATATGGACAGCACTGACAATGGGAGCCCCGGGTCCGACAAAGGGAAGGCCCTGGACAGATCTATGGAGGACCTCAGCAGAAGCAACTCCTCCTCCCCCACACAGGGCTCTTCCAAATCGAGGCACCTGACTGTCAGGTAACAGAATGAATACAGGGGAGCAGCTCTTAAACCCCTTTCCATAGACTGTGCTACTGGAAGCTGGGATGCAGCAAATGGGCCAGGAGGAGAGGAAATTCTAGGTAGTCTAGGAGCCAGTCCTGGATTTCCTTGTCATATGGTTTCTCTTCCAACCTCCCTTGCAAACCAAACCAAAGCCCTATTCCAGGTAGGTAACAAGACCCCACATGGTTCTCTTTCCAGTGGCCTGGCATCCATAGTTTGTTCTGGTGGGCACTGAAGTCCAGTCCTGGTTTTCCCCAATGTGTCTTTATAATTTTGGAGAGATCTCACATGAGCCACAGGTTGCAACCACAATTCATATTGTGGTTCTACTGCATTCCGCCCTTGGGTTTTTTCCCCTCCCTAAGAGTTGTATGTGCCTTGAGCCTCTTCCAAAGAGACATAATAATCTAACTGGCAAGTCATTCTCTGCTCTTGCCTATAGATTCCATTCTGCCCCTGCCACCTCATCCCTCTTGGGCTGAGTTTATAGTAAACCCCCAAAGCTAAACTGAACATCTCAATATATAAAGTGCATGCACCAAAAACATGGTCTGAGGCTACCTTGCTGGTCTGTGCGTGGATGGGAGAAATCTCCCTTGTACACCACCGTCAGTTCTGTGGTGGAAGAAAGGTAGGTGATCAAAATAAATAAAACCCTGCAGATGCCAGGAAGGTTAAAATGTTAGTTAAAAGCTGCCTTTTGCAAATGGGAGGTTTTGTGGAAGAGTACCCTTCTCCAAAAATAAACGGCTTCAAAATGGGATTGCATGTCAATCAATATGGTCAATTGTCCCAATGGCCAGCCTGCATATCCAGTCAAAACACGACCCTGTTCAATAGCGAAGAAAGGAGTGTGTTACACAAGCAGGCTACCTTAGGTGGAAGTTGCAGGCTTGTGGATAGGAAATTCCATCTGGAGCTAACAGTGGAGAGGGAAGTTCTCAGTCAATGTCTCAAAATTGTGTGTGGAAGGCTCCATCTAAAAATATCCAGAAAAAGAGCCCTGCATCAACCAAACATTGGGTGGGGATAGGGAAGTGAGACCTTGTTACGCATACTTAAGTTGTGATCTGTATTGTGTCCTTAGAGAAGTTCAGTTGTTCTTCTTCGAGTGGTACACTTGCCACTGATTTCTGAGACTGCAAGTATCCACATAGGGTTGAGGAGACAACACACTTTTTGTTGACATTTTGCGATTTAAGCCAAAAAGCACCTAACCTCTCCATCAGTGCATAGAAACCCCTCATTTACACACGCGGTTCCCTTCTAGTTGCACACAGAAGCTCATTGGGCAGGGTCTGAGGGCTAATTTGGATGCCTTTCCAAGCGTCTTCCCACTGGAAGGCATGGAGGTCTGCAAAAGCCAACAGATGCCGAATAGTGACCCACCCTCAGCCGAACCACCACTGGACTAGTTAATTCAAGCTCCCCATGGCTTTTGCTGCTTCAGAATCATGGTGCCCTAAAAGTGGACTCTGAGAAATTTGGGGTCTGCTTCATCAACTGCTAAACATCCTCCTGACAAATGGCCGTCGCTGGTTTTCTTTTTCTAGCCTTGCATTCTCCTGTCTCTGCCCTCGCTCTTTCTTTTCCCTTGTTCTAACGCCACGCTTCTTTTGCATGCTTTCCTTGGGACAACGTCTCACGGTAGGTACTCGGCCTGTAGTAGCCCTATAGGGGTGGGTGGTGGCAAGATATCCTAGTGCCATAACTTGCATAAGTCCGAAGAGGCACAGGAAGCCACCACAGTGCCAGAGAGTGGAGCTGTGAGGCGTCTGGCCCCCTGAGCCTTGATTCCTCAAGAAGGAGGGCTCCTCTGTTAAAATAAGAGGTTAATCCTAAATGGAGGCATCTGTCGGTATCCAGTCTGATGGTTGCACTGAGAAGTGCCCTTGTCTGTTTTATGAAATGTGAAGTGGTTCCACTTTGTGGTAGCAAGGGCCATTTTGCTCAACATATGTTAAAGAGAGTTAGCTGGCCCTGTTTTTCTCAGGGGAAGGGTAGGGCCTGTGGAGTTGGGGCTCAGTTTGCCAAGTGCTGTAGTTGATAACAAATGCTCTTAGACCCAAGGCCAGGCCAACTCTTTTGTATATGGGAAGTCTTTCCATGGCTTAAGGCTCTTAATACAGCAGGCCTTATCTTGAGTGAAGGCAAAAGAAGCTGGAAATGACTAACCTTGGGTGGGTGGAGAGCTGCCACTGCCTTACACCCCCAAGAGTGTCTAGGTGCAGTTCAGTGCCCAGGTATCACCTGACTCCACCCCCATTGCCACATTTGCTCACTTGCACCCATGCATACCCCTGGAGGGTGGGTGGGAGAATGAACGGGTGCACTTCCATCCCCCTTCCCAGCACTGTCAAAGATCACAGCATGCAGCCTCTTTAGGTTGTACCTCTTCTGTTTGAAGTGAACAGGCTGAAGGGATGACCAGCTCATGCTCATTACAAACAGAAGAGGGGCAGAGCAGGGAGGCTGCATGCTGCAGTTTTTGCAAGTGTAAGGAAGGGGTGGGCAGGCTCCAAACCCTCCTTCCCTGTCTGTACTGTTAATTGGTACTTTGTAAGCACCAAGCAAGTGGGGAGGCAGGATTTAGAGCTGCAGCAGCTCAGTGGCATCACTAGGGGGATGCAGACCACACCGGGTGACACCATTGGGGTGACACCCGAGGAGCCAGAAATTTGGAGCTGACTGTGCAGCCAGGTCTGTTGGGCAGGAAAGCTTTTGGAGACTCTTCCAGCGGTTGCCACCCTCTCTCTGCCCTATTTTGCCCCTCCCTGCCACCTTCCCGCAGTGCCACCCTTCCCGACTCTGGGTGCCACCAACCCTAGTGATGCCACTTGCAGCAGCTTCCACCCGCCTTACTTTTTCCCCCAGCAGCATTGGAGGAAGAAGGAGGCCGCCGTAGCTGCTATCGTCTTGCGACTTGCTCCCAGCGAGTCGGGAGAGGATCAGAGTGCCCAGTGGAGCAACTGGCTGGAGAGGGTGGCGGACAAACAGGTGGGGGGGGCTCATCCATTCAGCATCCTTCCAAGGGTGCTGCCGAGGTGGCCTTGTGATTGAGCTGTCCCTGTCAGTGCCAGGAAATCCACAAAAGAGTTCCTTCTACAAGCCATGTGAAGGGGTAGAGCACAGGAAGCGACATCATGTCACCTGTTGTCTTGCTGGACTTGTTTGAAGGTTGCTGAAATGGTCTCAGGGTATTTATTTATTTATTTTAGGCCACAGTAAAGCTTCCCCTTGTGGTTCCACAGCTGCCCTTGTTCTTTCCTGCGGTTGGGGGGAGCGGGAGGGCGGGGAAGCGTCCGCCTGAAGCCTCCTATGTTTCCCTCCTGTCCTGCAGGCTTGCAATCTTCCACCTCCTTCAGGTGTTGCCATTTGAACCAGCAGATCCAAACATTCTTTCAACAAGTCCACCCAAGCGTCCCCTCCTCCAGCGCCCCCGGGAGCGAGCAGGACCCTAAGCCCAGGCCACCTGTCAACTCCTACTCACCCCGGTGAGCCTCTCCCCCACTTAACCCTTTGCAGCCAAAGGGCACCAGCTTGGCTAGGCAAGGGCATGCTTCCCCCTCCCCCAAAGCTTTTGTGTTCATTGGCCGGCAATTCAGACATGGAACATTGTAGTAGACTTTCCGAAGCAGTGAGGTCTGAAAATGTGCATTTAAAAATTCCTGGACTCTGCAATCTCCCAACACATCTGAAGTTGGAAGAAATTGTATAAAGCTGAGATATTTGCATGCTTTTATTTTGGTTGTGGAGTGATGTTTAGGCACTATTTGCAACTTAATTCTGTGCCATTGTTTAAATCTTATACAGGCAATTGGGGCAGATGTACTGGGAAGGGGATATGGAGTGGTTATTGGGGAGGGACCTGGCCACTCCATGTACAAAAACTCTAGCCCCTGAGGCTACTCCAAGACTTTCCCACTTTCACCTTCTAAAAGGTTTAACAGAAGTGACCCACATGTGCTTCATTTTGTTTTCCTTCCCAAATCGTGAGGTCTAAAAAATCTGTTCTAATTTTGAGACCGAACAACTCCGAATCTCAAGTGTCACTATCGCATGAGGTACTAGTAACCCCATCCTGCTATCCATGTAGCCATCTTAAGTTGAAGGCTCCCTTTTCTGGAGACCATCTGCCTTGCGACTTGTTGAGGCCCACTCCTTCCCTCCATGAAGTGGTGCTCCAAGGACTGAACTGGAGTGGAATTTTTTATAACTTGGCTAGATTGTATTTGAATTGGTGACTTAGAGGCAAAAAAAAAAAGGAGTCTTGCGTTGTATTTTTCTGCTACCCAACTGGACTCCGAATTCCCCCCTGCCCTGCCCTGCTTTTTGATGTGGTTTGTGCTGCTGGGTGGTCTTTGACTTCCCTTCTCGTTCAGCCATTTTTTTTTCTGGCTTTTCTTTTTACCTCAGATTCAATTCATCACACAGCAGGAAGGCTCTGAGGAACTCGCGCATTGTCAGCCAGAAGGATGACGTTCATGTCTGCATCATGTGCCTCCGTGCCATCATGAATTATCAGGTGAGGTGACTGTGAGTAATGCAAGGAGACAGAGGACAATGGCTGGACAATGGCTGAGGGCAGCTGCAACAGCCTGTGAGCTGGCTGGCCCCAGTCATGTCCAAGGGCTCTCCTTGAGAAAGAATCCACTCCCTGAGCGTCTGTGGAACAGAAGGAATAGCTCTTTCAGAGGGACAGGGCCGCTGCAGTCTGGGCAACTGTGTCCCAGTCAAACACACCCTGGTATTGGATGTTTGCATCTGGTTTTTTGCATCCCAGACTTTTGTGTCCTGGTATAAGTACAGTAGATGTACTTTTTATTTTTAAAATGCAAAGGTGGAGTTAGGGTTAGGACTGGGATTAGAGCAGTGGTGTCATCCAAATGATTTAGGAACAGGCACTCACTTTTGATTGGCACTTGTTGGGGTCCGCCCACCAGAAGTGATGTCATAAGCCGGAAGTGATGTCATGATTGTTGCCATGGATGTGATCATGTTTGTAATAACTTCAGCTTGTGGTTAGTGTTGATTTAACTTCTATTGCTTTGCTTTCTAGAGATGTGTATATACATATTTTGCTTCAACTGTTCCCTGGTTAAATAGCAGGGGCCAGCTTCGAGTGGGCCAGCTCAACTTCTAGGAACCAGTACTCGCGTAGTGGTGCATAGTGGGTGCATGACATCACTGGATTAGAGCCTTAGCATCTATAACATGGGGTTGTTGCCCAGTTATGGTTTGTTGCCTAGTTATAGTGGGATGAAAATGATTGGGCCAAAAAAACAGCAACTCAGAAGTTGTTGTCCAGAGACGCCAATGGTGGGACACATTTGACCAGGACATAATTGTCTAAGATGCAAATAACCTAGTACCCTATTTCCTCTGCCGCCACCACCGTCATCATGTCTCCTTATCATTTTTCTGGATTTATTTGGGCTACTAACACCCCCCTCTCTCTCCCCCTCTCCCTCCCTCCCTAGTCTGGGTTCAGCCTTGTGATGACCCACCCAGCATGTGTGAACGAGATCACATTGAGCCTCAACAATAAGAACCCCAGGTAAGTATTTGGACCTTCTTTTCCAATATGTGGCATTTCTCCTGCCCCCTCTTCCCCACCCACCCCCTTTTAATTGCTTTGAAATGGACCTGGGATTCAGGCCTTTTAAAATATCACAACCTTCTGCCCCTTATCCTAGACAAGGAAAGTAGGTGTGGAGTGAGGAAGTTGCGCTGTGCGGTTTTTCAGGAAGACCTTGTGACTACTTCACATGTTTCAGTCACTGAGCCTTGGCATTCAAAAGAAATGCATGGGTGAAGCCTCAGTTAAATTACCTAAATTCAGTTCAATCATCTCTGCTTGACTTGGTCTGATCTTCCCAGCTGTCACTAAACCAGAGGCATCTACCAATTGCCTCCTCTAACCAAGAAGCACACCTTGTTCTGGGGGCTGACCACGCACACAATCCCATCTTCTCCAATCTTAGACATACATATGCCCATCTTTGACCACCTTGAGGTGCCTCCTCTTGGCTGTCAGCCTTTCCTTGCAATTCCCACCACCCACACATGCAACATTCTCTTTCATCTGTATGCCTGAGTGCCACGTGTTGGAGACAAGCAACTTAGGAGACCTTAAAGCCTCTTCATGTCCTGTTTTTGGGCTTCCCAAAGTCTTCTGATTGGCCACTGTTTGAAACAGGATGTTGATCTAACTTGACCTGTAATTTGGTGCAACTGGGCAACTCTTATATTCCTGCAAAAGGAATCAATTGATGATGGAAGGCCTCGCAGCAGTTATTAACCACAATAGCTCAATGGAACCTCATGTACAGAAGCTATCTGAATCCCAGACTCTGGTGGACGAATAATGAGGGAGGGCTATTACCTTCATGCCTTGTTTGTGGGCTTCCCAGGAGGCATCTGGTTGACCTGTATTGGAGGAGAGTTGGGCTAGATGGACCCTGGGTCTGACCCAACTCTGATGTTCTTCTGTTGTCCCTTAACTCTGGTTGCAGAACTTAGATTTCCTTGAGCCTTATATGTGACCCCAGACCCAGCCTTCCTTCTCTCCTTTTTCCCCTTGCCAATCTCCTAATAGGTTCCCAAAGGATCTTTTTGCACAGTCAGGGAACATGCCCTGAAAGCCCACCATAGTTGAGGTGACCTCCTCCAATGCCTTCCGCAGCTGGCTGAGCCACCCATGAATTTGCAAAATTCACATAGCATATAGGTAGATCCTGAAGACTCAAACAAGAAAACCAAGCTTTGCGCTATTGGGAAAGGCCCCCTATCTACCTACCTACCTAGGCTGGCCGACTTTTCTCATCTCACCATCACCACAGAGTTGAGAGATGACTTCTGGCCCTTGGCATACATCATACTCATCCAGGTTCAGCCCCCTGCCTTCCACCACCAAGTAACCTCTTTGGGGGTGGGTTGGGGGTGGAAGTGTCCCAACCAGAGATCCTTTCCTTATTTTTCTCCTCCCTGTAGGACTAAAGCTCTTGTCCTTGAGCTACTGGCTGCTGTTTGCTTGGTCCGAGGCGGGCATGACATTATCCTAGCCGCATTTGACAACTTTAAAGAGGTTTGTGTGCTTTACAAGCTTTTGAGGTGCTAGTTGTAATCACAGCAGTAATCTTACCAAACTTTTTTTTTTGGGGGGGGGGAGACCTAGTATGCAATATGAATTCAGATAATGGGGGTGTCAAGTGAGCCCAAAGTAGACCTACAGAGGAGGCTCCTTGTTGAATCTCTGCATGATTTACTGCTCTGGCTCCTTTCAATAATCCTTCACTGGGGTGGCTAATTCTTTAGCACCTGGGTATGTTTGGCTCACTCCATCAGTCCTTCCAGTGCAGATATACAACAGATTTATCCACCCTCAGGTGGTGTACCAGAACGTCCATGGAAAAATGGAGTGAACTCGGAGAGCATATCCTCCTTTTGTCCTTATAAGCCAAACTACAAAAATTAATTCAGAAAATAACATCCTTCAGGAATCAGGAGTTTGGGGAGCACTGACTTTGCACTCACCGACTTAGGACCCAGTTCCAACAGTTCCCAGAACTGGCAGAAAGTGTGTTGCAGTTAGGTTAGGTTAGCTTAGGTGTTAGGTTAGCGCAAAAGGCAATGTTCCTGAGCACATGGGCTGGCCACCTCCAGCAGTGGCAAGTGGCTGGCCTCAAGCAGTGGACTCCAGATGCCTGCCCCCAGGTCCGATCGTGGGGGTGGGTGGACAGAATGGGATGGCAAAGTGGGTGGGGGGAGGGCAGCGGCATTCTCCAAATCCACACCTTGGGCTTGATCCACCTTTACAGGTCCACGTGGACTTGCACCAGCAATATCTTGGGCACAGGTCAAGGCCAGCAGGGACTCACCTCTAGGGAAAGGGAACAAACGTTCCCTTGCCCTGAGGAGGCCTTCAGAGGCAACCCTCCCCCAGTGCCGTGTTGGTGCTGTTGTATTACTGCTAAGGGGTGAATTGGGCTGTGACAGTGCAATCCGATGCATGATTACTTGGAAGTAAGTTCCATTGTATTGCATTGTAAAAGTAAGTGCATTTTAGGATTGCAGCCTTCTAGGTACAATTCAATGTGTGGTGAGATGAGATCCCAGGGAAGAAAACTGACTTGGTCCTTTTTATGCCGGAGCTTTTTCCTGTGGTCACTTGTGCGTTTTTGATCCTGTTTCTGTATGACCTTCAAGGCTAGGAGCTTGCTTTGGGGCAAAAACAGAAACGGAGACATTCAGGGCTTTCTTACCTCTTAAATCTGGAGTGCAATTTTGTGGGTGTTTTGGAGAAGGTAGATTCTCAGAGCAGAAAATAATTCGTATGGGCAAATAGTCTTTGACGTAGAGTGTCTGTGGGAACTATAAGAAGGAAGGAAGCTGCTTCTTCATAAACCCTTAAATAGTGTTACCAGATCCAAACTGGGACAGAGTGCCAGACCTTTAACCATTATAGAGGAGAGGGAATTTGGGCAGGGGCAGGTCATCATGGAAGGATTTCAAAAGCTGCCCCTGCCCGAATTCCCTCTCCTCTATAATGGTTAAAGGTCTGGCACTCTGTCCCAGTTTGGATCTGGTAACCCTACCCCTAAAGCAATACCTAGAGAATTTGTAAATGGCTTTTAGAAAGGAGAGGCACTAGGTAAAGGCGGAGGGTAGAAGGGAAACTGGTCCCTGGGGCCTTCACGCTCTCACCTGTAAACTGAGACAGGGAGATCTGTCAAAGTGGTTGCTTGAGTTACACAGGATACAGTTCACCTATGGAACAGGCGGTTTGCGCTAAAGCCTTTGGGAGGGTAGAAATGGAATCCCAGCTGCCTAAGAGAAAAGCACAAACTTGATCTCTTTCCCAAACATGCTTGAGCAAATTTGGGCCTGCGGAAGGCGGGGGAAGGAACCCCTTGGCACTGGCTCTATTTCTGTTTTCATGTGAGGGATTGAGCTCCCCTCCCTCATCCTCGACTCTCCTTCCAAGCATCTTCCTCTGCATGGCTCCTTGCCTCTTTTGCTTTCAGTTTCTCACAAATTACTGCATTCATAGTTGTGGGTGGGCAGGAGCATTTACCCCATATCTCTTAGCACTTTTCATTTTGCACATTGCTTGGCAGCCCTGCTGGAGGGAAAACAGTTTTGAAAACTGCAGCTTAAAAACAAAATAGCAGGGTGCAGAAAGGGAAAGGACCCTGCTCCTTTCCACCAGATCTCCTTGTTGGTGCTCCATGATCCCTGCCCGACTTTCATGAAGGTTGGAAGCCCCACATTTCCTTCAAAACCTGGAACCACCCATATAAGAATTTATATTCAGCTTTCCCAGGAGGACAAAACTGCAGCTTCTTACTTGGTCTGATTGCGAGAGTACACTGACCATTGTGCAGAAATTCCTTGCCACCATTAAGCCATGGTGTATCCTTAAGAGTGTGTATCCTTAAGAGATTATGTTTATGAGGTTCAAGGGTGTGGTGAGTTCAGGGCCAAATGGCATGTGACTTGAATAATGTCATTGGCCTTAGTGTGCTTGGTGCACGGGGTGAGGAGATCTATATCATGACCCCAGTGGGTCAGGGCAGGGGAGATCCTTGGAGGGGGGGTCAGCACCTGGGGACACACCTCCAGAAGCGTGCCCCCACCTGCAGGTGCCATCCCCACCCCGGCTGCATGTCCTGACCATCAGGGAGACTTAAATCCTATCCCCATTGCTGTCTCAATCTGGAATGACCCCCATCATACACTCATGCATAAGTGTGCAACTTGCCTGGAAAAAAATTGTGCTTGAATATTGTAGTTTGCTTGCCCATTGCATGAATGTGCAATGGACTTGTAGGTTGCCAAGTGTCCTGCTTGTGCAAGCAGCAAACTCCTACAGCAAGATTGTAACTTTATCTTGGGTGAAAGGTTCATCTCCAGTGAGGGTTCCAAGTCACAGGTGGGAACTGGGCAAAACAGAGGCAGCAGTCTCCTGGGGAAACCCTCTCCTCCCTCTCTCACCCCTGCAAACCCACTGCCCTCCAGATCAGATATCCACAGTATCATGGATGAAACTGTTGCCTAGAGGGGCTGTAACTGGAGAAGTGTTAGCAACGTCTTTGACCAAGGGGGGATTTCATATATATAAGAGATCCTATGTAATACCACTCACATTGGCCTGCTTACACAGTACTCCTCATATACATTTTCAAAAGTGTGCCTCTTTCAAAAGCTGTTTTATATTTGAACAAAAAAGAAACCCACAACTTTCACACCCAAGGAAGAGCTTCCTCAACTGTAATTAAGCCTAAATATATGTTACTGCATTTGCCAATGTCAATCCTTTGCTTTCCCTCTGTTGCCTTTAATATTCTGCTCCTCCTCAACTTGCAATAAATTTCAAGCTTTTTCTGTTTGTTACTACATACTACCACAATCCTTCCTTTTTAGTAATCATAACACTCCCTCCCTCCCTCCCTCCCTGCAACAAACTGGGTTAAAATGTGTATGCTGGTATGCGTGTGTGTGTGTGTGTGTGTGTGTGTGTGTGATGGCAGGACCTGGATAGAGTGGGGGGTGGGAGGGCTTTGCCCTGCTACAATCTTGATCCAGATGGGGGATAGGACACTAGTCTCCTGTTTGACACCCTGAACTGAAAGGAAAGGCAAACAAGGTAGAGAGTCCTTGTAATAATGATGGATATCAAATCATACTTGGCACATGGATATTGGAGCAGGCAGATCTGGGTTCAGATTCTGATCCTCAAGAAGCTCACCATAGGCCAGTCACAATTTATCAGCCTAACTCACATTTCAGGACTGTGCTAAACGGGGGTTGCCTCATGGGTTCCTGAGCAGATTGAGATACTGATGTGAGAAGAGAAATCTAAAATGGACTCCAGTTATTTCGCTATTGGGTACAATACAGAGAAAGTTGAACATGCGGTTGAAACTGGGCATTTTCAGCCTCGATGCTGGCAGTGGTTCTGAGCACCACTAGCGTGGAATAGAAAGTGGAAGAGAGTCCGTTGTTGAAAGCAAGTTGTAGCCAGTTTAAATTTCACATTTGTGTCGCAATACAAGCTGTGGACCCAGGTTCCCCAGCCGAACTGGACCCAGTGCAGTCATTTTCATTTCCTACAAGCTATGATTTCCAGTCGGTTCTTCAGTGTGAGTCACATTGAAAGAATAAAACCACAAAAGAACTAAACAATAAAATCAACAAGAGAAGTTCCCTTGCAAGCTATTTCAAGGAAGCTCACTCAAACGCTGATCTGCTGGAGAGGTGGAAAACATTAAGGCACATCTGTGTGGTAGGACTGTGAAAAGATTGCACTCTTCCTTTCTGCACTGCTTTCAGAATTTTTCAGTGATATTTCTCCAGCTATTAACACCAGACACAGCACCAGCTTGGTTGTCTCTTTTGGGGGGTTCGTATACATCATTCTTATAAAAATATTTGCATGTCTTGTTCTTTTCTGCGGTTTGTTAAAAACTGGAAATCCCCATCCCAACCAACCATACAAAAATGGTATCAAAAAGTCTGGTTTGTCGCTCTGAACGACAAATCAGCGTATCAGAAATGGGATTCAAAATCTCAAACTAGTTTAACTTCAGCTGGTTTAAATTGATTGAAGACACAACCCTAAGCGGCAGACGGTTCAAGTACCTTGTGCCGACCCAGGAGTGTCGCAAATGTGCTGTAAGGTATGTCTGTGCCACTCCGGGCGGCTGCCGTGCCATCACAAGCAGTTGCAAGAGCCCACGGAGACCGTGGGGGAAGGGCCGGCTGAGTTTGGCCAGCACAGGAGGGAGCGGAGGGAAGGCGAAATGAGGTGGGGAGGCAGGGGAGGCGGGCCCATGGGTGGCACGGCCTGGGGAGGGGGTGTGGACAGGTTCTGGCCCTTGAGCTGGAGCCTTAACCCCATCCCCAGTCTGGTCAGCCCTAAACTGGCTTGCTCAGACTTGCGCCAGCAATTTCACTGGCACACATCCAAGTAGCCCTACTGGGGAGGCTGCTGCTTGCTGCAGGGTAAGGGGAATTCATTCCTCTTGCCCTATGGCAGGTGGCAGCCATTCCCAAACCTGTATTGGATATAGCACAGGCCGGCTGGCCTAGCTGTTCGTTAATAGACGGATTCCTTTATCTCTCACATCTTTACAGAAAGACCTTCTTGGGCGATGAAATCCTAGAAGACAAAAATAAAATTGTCATCTTGATCTGGTTAATTATATCTTTACTTGTGCTATTGTCTATTGTGTGGATGTTTGTGTTTTATAAAGAGGAATTTCAAGGGGGGGTAGGGGGGTGGGGGATGTGGGGGGACTGTTGGGAACAGTGTGTGTTGGTTTGGTCTCCGGGTGTCAGTGAATTTCGTTGTGTAATACAATGACAATAAATACATAATAATAATAATAATACTTGATCTTTGTACCATCAGATTTAACACAGGAATCTTAATCTGACACAGTTTTGTTTATAGTATAATATTTTATCCGTTTTGTTTTAAAGTTTAAATGCTGTAATGTTTATGAATGAAAAATTCCAATAAAAAGGTTTTGAAAAACAACCAGTAAAAAGGCATTCACTTCGCTGCCTCCTGAGTTATGACAAATCAAGTGATGAGGCTGGCAGCAAATGTCATGCTGATATACACTGAAAATTGGTTAGACTGTCATGGTTTGCACACGTGAACCCAAGGGAATCTGGGAATTGTCAGTTTTCAAAGAGAGGGAAAGGGATCTCTTACAATTCCCAGCATCCTCCTTCATAAAACCACAGGAAGCAGAGGACGTTGGGACTGTTTTAAAGATAGTTTTGGGACTAGGCGGAGGAGATGGAACAAGGTGGAGAGATGGAGCTTGTTGTTAGGTATCTTGGGAGGACTTCTGCTAGACTCTAGGAGAAGCCTTCCCAGGATAGCCAACAGCAAATTCAACCTCTCTGCCTTGTTCCTTCCAGGACTTAGATTAGTACAGGATATATTTTAAATAAATGTGGCAGTCAAGGGAGCTGTCAAGTAGTCAGGCTGGCCAGCTGGTATGCTGAGAAGAAGGGGTAAAAAATGGCAGTCTGATGAGGTGTGGGTTTACCCACACAAGAATGTGAACAAGGAATAGGATCAGAGTTCTTGACCCTTATAGGGCCCCAAGGAATCTGAATGGCCCATCATTTCACTTGGCCCCAGTTGAGCTTGTAGCTGACCACCCTCTGAATGTGTGCAATGCTGGTGGCTAAGCATATGAAAGAGCCGGCAGAGAGAAAGTCAGATACCTGGGGTCACTTGCAAGGAAGTCCTCTGTTTAAACCCCTTCGCATCATACAGATGGTTTAGACTCTAGTGCAGTGGTTCTCAAACTTTTTAGCACGAGGACCCACTTTTTAGAATGAGAATCTGTCCAGAAGTGATGCTATGGCTGGAAGTGACGCCAAAGTGCAGCCATAAATTGGATTATTTCTCAGCTATTTTCCAATAGCAAAGTGAATCAGAAAGTTAAAAAGCCTATTTACAACCTTGACACAAGCAAAACAACCACACAGCCTCCCCCTTTCCAGCACCCCATCTTCCCTTATTTTCAATATGGCTGTTCTAGGTGCTTCACGGCCCACCTGAAATTGGCTCACGACCCACTGGTGGGTCCCGACCTACAGTTTGGGAGCCACTGCTCTAGTCTCAATGTACATCCTTGGTGCCAAACCAAATTGACCGCTTTTATTTGTCTTCCCCCCCCCCAACCTCCACAGGTCTGCAGCGAGAGGAATCGCTTTGAGAAACTTATGGAGTATTTCCGAAATGAGGAGAGCAACATCGATTTCATGGTAATGCAATGGCTGGCAGTGGGGAAAGAGGATATGGGTTTTCATTCTGCCCACCTTGTCTTCCCTAACTCACATGCACAGACAGGCCTTTCTGCCCTGAATTTCGTGTTGTTGTTTTTCTGGCACAGCTTTGGTGTCTGACAAACTGGTATCACTCTGCTGAGAAAAGCTTCCTGTGTTGAATTTATGCCTCACAGTCATTCTAAGCATAGGAGCTGGGTAAAAGGGGGAAGGCACTAAGGTTAGATCCAGACAACTAGATTTCCCCCTTACAATAATATTTGCAATTGCTTAATTACCTCTGTAGGAACTGGTTGTCTGAAGGGCACTTGCTCTAGTTCTGGAAGCTAGAATATTTACAAAGTATTGCCCTACTCTTTTTCTCCCCTATTTTTGAATGTCAAACGGAATGCAACTCAAGAGTGGGTCTTCCTCCAAAAATAGCAGCCATCCGCCCAGCCTCTCTTTTGCCTTTGTAGAATCTAAAATACCGTATATTGCTTACCATGTTCTGATGTCACTGTGTTCTGCATTTTTTACCCCCCCCCCACTTTTCTGCCCCCCCCACTCTACATCATTGGCTGCCATGAAGCAGGGGAGTGGGAGGGAAAGGTAGAAAATTCTGACATCAGAACATGGATCAATGGTAGAAGTTGTTACGGAGCTGCAGGAGGGAATCAGTCACGTGGCTGCTCTTTTGATGGTACCCAAGCACATCACATCTGTTTTGGCCTTCAGATCAACACAACACAAACTGAAACTTGGTACTTTTGAACTGGTTCAGTTTGTTGTTCAAGCTGGAAGTTCAACACACAGGATAGAAATGTCAGTTACATGCAAGCATGTAAACCTGTGAGAATGAAATACATATAGATCAGCAATTTTCAAGCAGTGTGCCACAGTGGCACATCAATGTGCTGCGAATGGTCCACAGGTGTGCTGCAGGAATTTGGGGGGGGGGGGGAAGTCATCTATTAGTAGGCTTGTTGAGGCCCCACTAGCAGCCTGGTGTGCCTTGTCAATTATCAAAAAAATTGATGGTGTTCCTTGACAATTTTAGCACCTTGTTAGTGTGCCGTGAGTTGAAAATTGATGGTGTAGAGCAGGAGTCCCCATACACTGGCCTGGGGGCCGGATCCAGGGTTTGGAAACACCCTTCCTCCATGTGAGCGGTGCTTACTGTTCCATGGAGGCACCATTTTCATTTCCATTTTCAAGCAAAACTGGTGGTAGGGATGCTCTGGGCAATCGTGTCTGTGCCCAGCATCCCAGAATGCTGTCAGCAGGATGCCAGGCATAGATGTGACCACCCAGAATGTCCATGCCACCAGTTCAGCTTGAAAATGGAGTGACACTTCTACAGAACAGTAATCGCTGCTTGGGACAGGGAAGGGTTTTCCATTGTGCCACGGTTGCAAGTTTGGCATCCGCTGATACAGAGAATAAAATAAACGTGTGAAACACTTAAGATATAGCCAAAACAGTTTAGGCAGATCAGTGTAATAAGGAACTATGCAGAAATTCTGTTTATTGAGAAAAAATATGTATACTTTTTTTATATAATTCTCCAAAGTCTTGGAGTGGGTTGTAGGATATTTAAAACAAGAATTATAAGCACAGTCGAAGAGAAGAATGAAAATCCTGAGGTTGGAGCTTGACAGTTGAGTGGAAAGATGCTTCTAGATGCAAGTGGGTGTGTGATTTCCATCAGCAGCTTCTCCTGTGCCATATTTTACATTATTTCCGAGTGTTCCCCAACTCTCAGGATGAGTTCTTAATCCCTTCCCAACCTCCCAATCCAGGTTGCTTGTATGCAGTTCATCAACATTGTGGTTCATTCCGTGGAGAACATGAACTTCCGTGTTTTCTTGCAATACGAGTTCACGCAACTGGGACTGGATGAGTACCTAGAGGTGAGAAGCATGGACCTGCTGGGTGGGGCAGGGGAGAGTAGTGGTTGGACGGATCCATGCTCAGGTTATGGGGATTACTAACGGTGCAATCCTAACTGGCACTTAAGCCAGTTTACTGGACTTTCATTGCCTTCGAGGTGTTGCGAATGTGCCATAAAGCACGTTTGCACCACCTCAGGAGTTGGCTGAGCAAGTGCAAGGATTCAACAACCTCCAAAACCAAAAAGCCAAGCTAGAATCCTCCACTACAGCCCTGCCTTTTAACACTGAGATCTTCCTTTTTTATTTTACTCGCCAGAGATTGCGCTATTCAGAGAGTGACAAGCTACAGGTGCAGATCCAGGCCTACCTGGACAACATCTTTGATGTTGGTGCCCTGCTGGAAGACACTGAAACCAAAAACGCTGTCCTGGAACATGTGGAGGACTTGCAGGAGGAAGTTGGACAGGTATGGAGACCAGCTAAGTCTTTGGGAACATTGCACCACAGATGAATGGGAGGCAGCAGCGCCATTAGGAAAGTTGCTTAGGTGGGAGAGTAGACATTTCTCTCCCTTGTGCTTACCCACCGGAAGGAAAAAGGACTCCAAGTCATCTTTGTCCACACCTTGCTACACACATGCACAACCCTGATCTTGTCCCGAGAATTGCTTGAGCAGGTGGGCTGTCCACCCTGGTCCCTTCTTCACCATATCTCTGCCTTGTCCTCCCTTTCTTCTCTCTCTTTCATCCTGGCCCTCTTGGAATTTTCATCACAGCTTGCCGAGAAACTCCAGGATGCAGAGAATGAATCTATGGCCAAGATTGCCGAATTAGAGAAACAACTGTGCCAGTCGCGCCGTGAAGTGGAGTCCCTGAAGGCTAAGACAGCAGAGGACGAGCAGGTATGAGAGCTGAGATGAGGGGAGTTGGTGGGTGGAACTGATTTCAAAAGGTGTGTTGGGAGGACCCATCAAAGCTCCAACTGGGCTAGTAGCCTGTTTCCAACAGTAGCCAGCCAAATGCTTCCAGGGACACCCCCCCCCAAAGCAGGAATTCCCCACTTAGGTAATGGGCAGAGATGTAAAGTGACGCAGCCCTTTCAGGCAAGGAATGCTGCATGTTAGTAAAGGTAGCAGGGTGGAAGACACACAATCTAATCTGCAAGTACAACAGATAACACAGGAGTATCACTCCATGGCAGGGTCTCTTCCTGCCTTTCCCACCAAAATAGAAAAGACGTGTGCAAGAACACAGGAATAGTGTTTCAATCATGAAGAGGCTAGCTGAGCCCTGCAAAGTGGCATGAGCTTCTAAGCCATTAAATTATTAAACCCAGCATGTGCTTGGTGGCATGCTGAGAATCCCAGGGTTTGTTTAAGCCAAGAAAAATTAGGCAGCTATTCTGAACCCCACAATGGCAACACGTGTAAGATGCTTGATACTTGGTTTGTTCCCCTGTTCATGAGGTTTTCTACCCAGATCCCATTACATTCTGAACTCTCTCTCTCTCTCTCTCTCTCTCTCTCTCTCTCTCAGAACACACAGGAGGGGTTTGGCAAAACAAACCGTCCAAGGAGCCCTCCATTATTGCAAATGCCGCTCCCTCAAGGAAGAGCAGAGCCTCCACTGAATTCTGCCTTAGAACAGAAGCTGGAGGAGCTGGAAGACAAGGGGCTAATCCGGATTCTGCGTGGGCTGGATGCAGAAGCCATTGTGGACATTGAGGTCATCCCTATCACGGTGGAAACCACAGTGGCTCCCTCAGTTCTCATTGAGGTGCCCTCATCAACCAGCACAGGTACTGTCCCATTGAACAAGTTAAGTTGAGTCCTTGATCCATCTTGTAATGTAGCAGAAACGGACAATCTGAAATACGGAAATGACCCTCTATACATTCCAAACTAGAATTTCGGGAAGAAGACTGTTTTAGCACATTCCCCCCCCCCCCCCCGAAAACATTCTGCACATAATAATGTTAATGACAATGGGCCATGTCCAAATAAGCAGTCCACCAACTGCAGCCCAAAATGGTTCAGCCCATCAGTAGTGGCACCTTGCACCCTTATAGGTTATCTTAAAGACTCGACATTGTGCATTTTTCAGAGAAATCTCCTCTTCTGATGTAGAAATGGTCTCTGTGAGCAAAACAGACTAACTGATTTTAATATTCTAGTGCGTTCCATTCAGGTGGTCTATTTGCCTCATAGTTTATTTCTCCTTCTTTGTGGGGTGGGGGTGAAGGGGACACCATCCTGTCATCTCCAGTTTGACAGGGTTGGAAGATACACATCCCATATCCTATTTCCTTTTTTCCTTCTAGATTTTCCTTCTCCGTCCACATCCCCAGTTCCTTCTGCCGCTCCAGAAATTCCACCCCCACCCCCACTTCCCAGCGTCAAAGACTCCAGCCCGATTGTTCTTCCAGGCTCTCAAGAGACGGGCCCACCTCCTCCTCCTCCAGCACCACCCCTTCCTCAAAGCAATAGCCCTCCACCTGCGCCACCACTTCCTGTGGGAGGAACCACACCCCTTCCTCCACCACCACCCCTCCTCATGGGGGATGGCCCAGTTCCTCCCCCACCCCCCCCCCCCCCTAAGGCTAATGTGGTGAATCCGCCAGAGATCACAACAGGTGAGTTGACTTTGCAGCCCTTATAGTCAATCAATGAATATGTATATACCGCTTTTCAACACACATTAATATTTTTATACCGCTTTTTATAAAATGTCTATTTTCCATTTCCATAATGTCTATTTTCCATTTCCCCTAACTTGTATATGTAATTCTGGTGCATGAACTGAGGTGATAGGAACAGAATTCAGGCAGTTATTATGTTAAAGGAGAGAACTGAGGATACTAATTTTGGAAGACCACCCTTGGAATCCTACATTTCTTATTCAGCCCCCTCCTGGTTTCTGGCTCTTCCTCCCTGAAGCCTTCACCTGGTGTTGTTCAAGTTCTCCACAACCGCAAAAGGAAGAAAGCTTAAAAGGAAAGGAAATTAGTGGACAGGAAATACTCACAGGTTTGGGAACTTGGAAATTCATTGATATTCATTGCCTGCACAGAATCTTTGCATGGAGTAGAGACAGTTAGTTTATCTATATTTACTACATACTCTTTATTCCCTTGCGGTTGCATTCATCCATTTTATACTCACAACAAACCTGCAACAACAACAGACATAAGAGAATTTAAGCTGAGTTAGTCTGTAGCCACAAAAATGGGTCTTGTGGCACTTTGAAATTTTACAAATGCAATCAACAGAACAATAGAATATGTTCATGCTAGATGAAGAGGAATTGTAAATGCAAAAAATAAATGTGTTAGTCTTCAAGGTGCCTTTTTTCCCCTGTGAAACAGGTTTTACAGGGAGACTGTGATTCTTCCAAGGGGTCCTGGTACAGGCCCAACATTATAACAGTTATACCATAGCAGTTAGGCTGTTCTATTGGGTCCAGAAGTTGAGGCTTTCTAAGCACTGGAATTAGCACTTGCAATTACTAGGTAACAGTAGGATGCTCTGCTCCACCACCTTCAGATTGCTCACAGCTGTGGACTCTCCATTCCACACTCCTCCAATCTGTTAAGGGCCCAGATCCAGGGTACAGCTGGGAAGACAGAAATCTAAGGTTTTTTTGTTCAATAAATACAGTCTTATTTTTCTTTTGGAAGCTGTCAGAATCAAGAAACCAATACAGACCAAATTCCGTATGCCGGCCTTCAACTGGGTGGCTCTGAAACCCAACCAGATAAATGGGACCGTCTTCAATGAACTCAATGATGAGAAGGTCCTGCAGGTAATCAACATTGGGCTGAGTTTTGTCTTGTCTCACGTTTCTGTCATTCCCCTTCTTGGCCCACTCACCCAATGCTGTCATTTTTGCTTTCTTCTCTATACAGGAGCTTGACATGAATGACTTCGAAGAACAATTCAAAACCAGAGCTCAGGGCCCCGCTCGGGAAATCACCGTCATCAAGGCAAAAGCCTCCCAGAAGGCCCCCAGTAAGGTGACTCTGATTGAGTGCAACCGGGCTAAGAACCTGGCCATCACACTCCGCAAGGGTGGCCTCCCCATCGACAGCATTTGCAAGGCCATCCAGACGTAAGTAGTGTGTGCCCAAGGAGTAACTTTCACCCTTCAATTTAGTTCCCCAGCCTGGTGGGTGGTGGAGGCAATTGGCACAGATGTATGTACAGGATGTGCACTTGCATATGGGAGGGTATCCCTGGTCAAGAGTCAGTTTGGTGAACAGGAATCCAACCTGGTTGTCGGTCTTTAAAGATGCATGAATCGCGTCACGTCGGGAACCAATGAAGCAGTTCTGTAGCAGGGTGGGAAGAACAAGTGATATAAAAAAACTGGCAGGGAGTCGCCTATGATATCTTTCCAGCAATGAGGTTCACCTTTCCTGGCCTGGAAGAAGTTCTGTATAGTTCCCAGCCAATCAAATTACCAGACTGTGAGCAATTGGCACCAGTACAGAAAGGTGGGACAATTCATTGCTCGCCAAGCCTGCTTGACTGCCCAAGATATTGAGACTCAAAGGAAACCAGATTCTGATCTCAAGGGTGTCAGCAGGCCACACCCAGCTGGGCTCTTTCTTGCCTTGAGTGCTTCAGTTTGTTAGACCGAGCAATGAGAGAGACATTCTGTTGTGACTCGGCTAATTCCGCACCATTGCCTGCAGAGAAACAGCCTCTCTAGTATCAAAGCAAGAGATATAACTGTTACTGAATCTGCGACTTCTGATCCCTCTAGTCTAGAACTGCCTTAGCTCTCTAGGGTGTCCAGCGAGGGTCTTTCTCAACCCTGCTATCAGCCATCCTTTTAAGTGGAGATGCTGAGTGGTTGAAACTGTTTGAACCAAAAGCCCTTGCTCTTCTGTGGCTTCTTGCCAAGAGTGATTGACTGAGTAGCTGGGTTCAAATTTAGTCACAAATGGCTGCGATCACAAAACAGACATTGCCTTGCTTCTTTCCTAGTTCTGCTACCCAGATCTTAACTTCGTGATAGTGGCTCTTAGGGGTTCCGTCATTAGCCCCCTGGTGAAATATTGTGTAAACATTCTCGCTAGAAATTAAGACTGTCTCTGGTTTGCTCTCTGTGGAGTGCAGGACAAGTGGGCTAATCCTGCTTCACTTGAGAAACTTAGGGCCCTACCCTATCCAACTTTTCCACATTGGATGAAGCCATGCTAACGAGGCATGTACTTCATCCTGCAGTGGTGGGCAGTCACTAAGGCATTTGTTCCTTTACCTTGGGGCTGCATTGCAGCTGCATCAGTACTGGAAAATTGCATATGATTGAGCCCTCTCAGATCCATGAGTATGTAAATGCTGACATGGAGGTGAACCAATGAACAGGAGGCCATGGCAGGGCCATGTGTGCCACCCCTTGTTCCTAAGACAGTCCTCCCTTGTTCTGCCTGGTCCTCATGGCCCACTTTGCTGTCCTCCAGATACGACATACCCTCTCTGAATCTTGACTTCCTGGAGTTGCTGCAGCGCTTCATCCCCACAGAGTATGAGCTGACGCTGATCCGCAGGTACGAGAAGGAACAGCGACCATTGGACGAGCTTTCGGATGAGGACCTCTTCATGATCAAGTTCAGCAAGATCCCCCGCCTGGCAGAACGCATGAACATCATGACCTTCCTGGGCAACTTTGGAGACAACGTGCAGCTCCTCCTGCCTGTATGGGACAGAGTTGTGCAATTTGGGTTAATTAATTGAATTAGGTTAATGCAGGTTAATTATGGTGAGACGATAGAGAGGACCTGTGCTGCTTTAGCCTGGAGAGGTGCACAAACCGGGCCTCAAAAGTCAAGTCCCATATTGACTTGGTTGAATCATGTACTGTTATACTTTAATTAGGAATAGTTAAGCATATTTTTCGAGATGATGAGATGAAAAGGGAAATAGCTGGCTTGCTCAGAAGTTTAGCAAGTGTTATGCAAAATGCTGCTCTTACAGTTTCTCATTGAATCTGCACTGCATCCTAAAACAGTGAAGCACATTCAGCCATTGAATACTGGAGGAAGGAGGACACATTTGGGCACATGTAACACCAGCCACCTGCAGCCCACATCTTTTTTTATTAAACACAACCAGACTTAGAGCAGCCTATCCGAGTAGGAAAGAGAAGGCAGCAGCAGTGCCCTTGAAAGTCCACAGCCATTCTGACCTTGACATTCTAACCATGCCCCTGACCGTGGCATAGCTAATGGATCTGGCATTTTGGGGCAAAATGTTCTAATACCCCCCTAGGGTGTAAACACCCCTTGGGGGCCAGATGCCCAGAATGTCCCCCTGGGGTGGCCAGGAGGTGGTCTGAGGGGTGGGGTTCTGTACGCAGCCTCAGAAGTCTTCCAGGAAGCTTTCTGAGGCATGGGGGGGGGCCCACATGCAGCCTCCTTTAGCCTTAAAACTCCCCCCAGATGCCTCGGGTCTGCTGTTCGGGGTGCAGCAGTTGCCCGCCTTAGCTACACCAATGGCCCCTGATGTCAGTTTTGGAAGGTATAAAAGCCCAGATTCAGATCTGTACAGAACACAGTTGGAAGGATTAAATACATTATTCAGGCCTTAACTTAAACAGGAATTTGAAATATTTTTCTTGCTATGCACAAATTATTCTTTCTTGATTTGATGACTCGGGTATCTGGGGCAGGAAGGGTGGAAATTGAACCTAAAGTATTTCCCTAAAATTTGCATAGCAATATACATACTCATCCATTTCATTTCCCCCAAACAGGAACACGTGACCTGACTTTCCAAAAGTTTAGTGTCAGAGGTCAGAATGTGAAGTTCACATTTCATTTTCCCACATTTAGAACTGGTGCTGGTTAGGATGAACATAGAACAGGCGGCAATAAATTTCAGGTGAAGCAGCAGATCTGATGATTCTTTCCTTTCTCTCTTCCCCATTTACAGCAACTGAACTCTGTGATTGCTGCTTCAATGTCACTCAAGTCTTCTACCAAACTGCGTCAGATTCTTGAGGTGAGGTCCCTTAACAAATAAGAATTGGGGTCTCCGTGCTTATTTGGGTTTAGGGGCAACCTTTTGGTAACCAGACAAAATAAAGTCCAAAGTATCAGTTCATTGTACCCCCAGCTTCTTAAGAGTTGAGGCACATTTTGTTTCTGGTTTAATACTAGAAAAAAGTACTTGGAAAAGAATTATCCGCCTTCAGTGGAGCCCACTGTGTACTTCATTGCAACCCTAATGTTCCTTTCATGGATCACTGCCTTGTCGTGGCGAAGGGGCTTGAGTAGCTCAATGAAGCTGTGAGCTATGCCATGTAGGGTTACCCAAGATGGACAGGTCATAGTAGAGAGTTCTGACTAAACGTGATCCGCTGGAGAAGGAAATGGCAACCCACTCCAGTACTCTTGCCAAGAAAACCTCATGGATTACAAAACTAAAAGGCTAAACGATATGACACTGGAAGATGAGACCCTCAGGTCGGAAGGTGTCCATTATGCTACTGGGGAAGAGCAGAACACGAGTACTAGTAGCTCCAGAAAGAGTGAAGTAGCTGGGCCAAAACCGGAAGGAAGCTCAGCTGTGGATGTGTCTGGAAGTGAAAGGAAAGTGCGATGCTGCAAAGAGCAATACTGCATAGGAACCTGGAACGTCAGATCTATGAATCAAGGTAAGTTAGATGTAGTCAAACGTGAGATGTCAAGGCTGAACATCGACATCATGGGAGTTAGTGAACTAAAATGGACAGGAATGGGAGAATTTAATTCAGATGACCATTATATCTGCTACTGTGGGCAGGAATCCCTTAGAAGAAATGGAGTAGCCTTCATAGTGAACAAGAGAGTGAGAACAGCAGTACTGGGGTATAACCTCAAAAATGATAGAATGATTTCCATTCGGATCCAAGGCAAACCTTTCAACATCACACTAATCCAAGTCTACGCCCCAACCACTGGTGCTGATGAGGAAGAAGTTGACCGCTTCTATGAAGACCTAGAACAGCTTCTAGAATTAACACCCAAAAAAGATGTCCTTCTCATCATAGGGGATTGGAATGCTAAAGTAGGCAGTCAAGAGGTAATAGGAGTAACAGGCAAGTTTGGTCTTGGAGTACAGAATGAAGCAGGGCAAAGACTGATAGAGTTTTGTCAGGAGAACACATTAGTCATAGCAAATACCCTTTTCCAGCAACACAAACGGCGACTGTACACATGGACTTCACCAGATGGTCTACATCGAAATCAGATTGATTACATTCTTTGCAGCCAAAGATGGAAAAGTTCCATACAGGCAGTCAAAACAAGACCTGGAGCTGACTGTGGCTCAGATCATCAGCTTCTTCTTGCCAAATTCAGGCTTAAACTGAAAAAAGTAGGGAAAACCGCTAGGCCCTCCACGTATGACCTAAATCAGATCCCCTACGAATATACAGTGGAGGTGACAAATAGATTTAGGGGCTTAGATTTGGTAGACAGAGTGCCTGAAGAACTTTGGACAGAGGTCTGTAACATTGTACAGGAGGCAGCAACTAAAACCATCCCAAAGAGGAAGAAATGCAAGAAGGCAAAGTGGCTGTCTGACGAGGCTTTACAAATAGCTGAGGAAAGGAGAGAAGCCAAAAGCAAGGGAGAAAGGGAAAGATATACCCAACTGAATGCAGATTTCCAGAGAACAGCAAGGAGAGATAGGAAGGCCTTCCTCAATGAGCAATGCAAAGAAATAGAGGAAAACAATAGAATGGGAAAGACTAGAGATCTTTTCAAGAAAATTGGAGATGTCAAAGGACAATTTCATGCTAAGGTAGGCACAATAAAGGACAAAAACGGCAAGGACCTAACAGAAGCAGATGAGATTAAGAAGAGGTGGCAAGAATACACAGAGGAACTCTATAAGGCCGATCTCAATGTTCCTGATAACCACAATGGTGCGGTCACTGAGCTTGAACCTGACATCCTGGAGTGTGAAGTCAAGTGGGCTTTAGAAAGCCTCACTAACAACAAAGCTAGTGGAGGTGACAGCATTCCAGTGGAATTACTGAAAATCTTAAAAGATGATGCTGTCAAAGTGCTGCACTCCATATGCCAGCAAATTTGGAAAACCCAGCAGTGGCCACAAGACTGGAAAAGATCAGTTTACATTCCAATCCCAAAGAAGGGCAATGCCAAAGATTGTTCAAACTACCGCACCATTGCACTCATTTCACATGCTAGCAAGGTGATGCTCAAAATCCTACAAGCTAGGCTTCAGCAGTATGTGAATCGAGAACTACCAGATGTACAAGCTGGTTTCCGAAGAGGCAGAGGAACTAGAGATCAAATTGCCAACATTCGCTGGATCATGGAGAAAGCCAGAGAGTTCCAGAAAAACATCTACCTCTGCTTCATTGACTATGCTAAAGCCTTTGATTGTGTGGATCACAACAAACTGTGGCAAGTTCTTGAAGAGATGGGAGTACCAGACCACCTTATCTGTCTTCTGAGAAACCTGTACGTGGGCCAGGAAGCAACAGTTAGAATTGGACATGGAACAACCGACTGGTTTCAAATTGGGAAAGGAGTACGACAAGGCTGTATCCTGTCACCCTGCTTATTTAACTTATATGCAGAGTACATCATGAGGAAGGCAGGGCTGGATGATTCACAAGCTGGAATCAAGATCGCTGGGAGAAATATCAACAACCTCAGATATGCAGACGACACCACTCTAATGGCAGAAAGTGAGGAAGACTTAAAGAACCTGCTGATGAGGGTGAAAGAGGAAAGTGCCAAAATTGGCTTGAAGCTCAACATTAAAAAAACTAAGATCATGGCCACCACTCCCATCACTTCCTGGCAAATAGAAGGGGAAGAAATGGAAGCAGTGACAGACTTTATCTTCCTGGGCTCCAAGATCACCGCAGATGGTGACTGCAGCCATGAAATTAAAAGACGTTTACTTCTTGGGAGGAAAGCTATGGCGAACTTAGACAACTTAATCAAAAGCCGAGACATCACCCTGCCAACAAAGGTTCGCATAGTCAAAGCTATGGTTTTCCCAGTAGCTATGTATGGCTGTGAGAGCTGGACCATAAGAAAGGCAGAGCGCCGAAGAATAGATGCTTTCGAATTATGGTGCTGGAGAAGACTCTTGAGAGTCCCCTGGACTGCAAAGAGGTCCAATCGGTCCATCCTACAGGAAGTCAAGCCTGATTGCTCCCTGGAAGGACAAATCCTGAAGCTGAAGCTCCAATACTTTGGCCACCTCATGAGAAGAGAGGACTCTTTAGAAAAGACCCTCATGCTGGGAAAGATTGAAGGCAAAAGGAGAAGGGGGCGGCAGAGGATGAGATGGTTAGATAGTGTCACCGAAGCGATGAACATGAAATTGGGTGAACTCCGGAAGCTAGTGGAGGACAGGGAGGCCTGGCGTGCTGTGGTCCATGGGGTCGCGAAGAGTCGGACACGACTTAGCGACTGAACAACAACAACAACAATGTTCCTTAAACATTACATCAGTTTCTGATAATAGATATAGCCCTGATTGGAAAGCCTGGAACAGTGACTCATGCAGAGATGCAAAAGGTACTCCTCTCCCAAGGTTGCTGTGCCTGCATCAGGAGTGAAGGAATTATATAGGGTTGCACACAAATCAGAGATGCAGCAGAATTAGCAACAATTGGGGGAGGCTGATTGAAAGGAGATGAGTCCAGAGCAATGACTCAAGCAGAGATGCAGCAGGCAGCCTTCTTTTTGGGTACATGTTTTGTATTGGGCTCACAGGTTTCTTTGCTTATGGGTGTGCACACTTATTAGTGATTTCTCATGGTGCACTGGGGCCCCACAGAACACGGTTTGAAATTACTGTCTTAGTGCCACTCCAGTGCCTTGCTGTGATTTTGCCTATAGTCTGCTCAGCCCAGGAATGACTTGGCCAGTCTTGGATTGTCTTTGCAATCTAAGGCAATTGCCTGAGATAATAAAAACGAACTATCCATGATGCTTGACATCAAGTGATAGCTTGTCTTGGGCCTCAGAAAAATCTTGGAGGACAGCCATTAACAGGATTGTTTTCATGATTGCTCTCAACACCTTTTTGTGTCTGTTCAGAAATAAAATACACCCTGGTCAGATGTCCTAAACTGTTGGATGTTCACTGTTTTGTGGGGCATCCATTGAAGGGAAGATGAATGAGTGCTCCTCCTCTCCATCTGCTCAGTCTTTGTCTGTGAGATCTGCACTGCCACCAGATTGGATTCCTAGACAGAAAGAAGAAAGAGGTCCCAGCCATTTTGACCCTTGTCTGTTTCTCTGTAGATTGTCCTGGCATTTGGGAATTACTTGAACAGCAGCAAACGGGGAGCAGCCTACGGTTTCCGGTTGCAAAGCCTTGATGCGGTAGGTGGGATGCTTCGGAAAGGTGTGGAAGGCTTGATATACATTTATGAATGACAGGGGGACCAGGCACTGAAGGGCAGATGTGGGCTTGAGAGTCAGCTATGACTGTGTACAGGTAGGCCCCCCCCTATCCACAGATACCGTATCCACGGTTTCTATCCATGGCTTGGGGGACCCCCCCTTACCTTCCTGTATCCTTACTGTGGGTCACTAAAAAACCTTCTTGCTTGGGGCGGGGAGAACCCTTTACTTAATATTGGTTCCCTCTTATCCACAATTTCAGTTATCCACAGGGGCCCAAGGAACCTATTCCCTGTGGATACCAGGGCGTGCCTGCATATGCTTTGGACCAGAGGCATCATCCTACCGGAACGGGGGTGGGACTCCGTTCCGGTAGTTCCGGGGAGAGCGGGAACGGAGCAGCAGCGCGCGGCAGACTCCGCACGCTGTTTTTGCCCGCCCGCCCCTGTGCCTGGATCACTCTGTAAGAGAGCTCTTCCAGGCGCAGGGAGGCATTGCCGGGTGCCGCAAGGGGGCGGGGAGCTACAGCTCACCCATCTGTCCCCGTGGCGTTCCGGATCCTGGCACCAGCAGCGTTCCGGTTGCTGGCGCCAGTGAATGACGTCACTGCTTTGGACCGTTATTTTTAAAGGAATAATGGAATCCATGGCCATGGAATCCAAGCAATTCCATGGCCGAGTGTGAGAGCAAGCTGCAGTGGAATACCAGTCCCCGCCAATGGGTCAAGGTCTCTCTGTGTGCCTGTCCTCCTCCAGACAATCTGCCTTTGCCCATGTTCCTTGTCATGGTAGAAAGTTGTGGTAGAAAGACTGGGGTTTTTTACTGTTCTGTTTTCCCAGACTACTGGTGGGGCCTGAGTAATTTCTCTAGTATATCTGGCCCCACTCCTAACCAGCTGAGCCCATCACAGCTCCCAGGGCAGGGCCCTACTTCAAATAGCTTTCTGTTAACCCTTTCAGGGCAGTGAGGAAGGCTCCCTTTCCTGGCTGTTGCAAACAAGAAACGGTTCAAAGCCACAGACATTGCATGTGTGGCAGAGTTGTGGTTTGTGTGTCAGTAATCCAGAAGGGACGTGGTGGCGCAGCGAGTTAATCCGCTGTTGCTGGGCTTTCCGACCGCAAGGTTGGGAGTTCAAGACTGCATGACAGAGTGAGCGCCCGTTGCTTGTCCCAGCTCCTGCCAGCCTAGCAGTTCAAAAGCACCTAAATGCAAGTAGATAAACAGGGACCACTTCGGTGGGAACGGCGTTCCGTGCGCTACAGCATAGAGTCATGCCGGCCACATGACCACGGAAGCTTGTCCTTGGACAAAACATCAGCTCTACAGGATTTGAAACGGAGATGAGCACCGCCCCCTACCGTCGGTCATGACTAGACCATTCGGTCGTGGGGAAACCTTTACCTTTACCTTTTAATCCTGCAACAGGGAGCCTGATGGGCAGTGGCAACTGGAGGAAACAAATACAAACAAGAGCAAGGGTGGAGGTGGCAGCAATAATGATACTAATGATAAATCAGTATTGTATCTTTCCATCCTTCTTTTCTTGCGTGGAGCTCTGGGAAGCATATGTGGGTTACTTTTTGTTTATAACAGCTGCAGCCTATGAGAGAGGTTAGGCTGAAGGAGATGGACTGTCACCACAAGGTCACTCAATGAGCTTCGTATCTCAGTGGACCTGGATTTTTCACCTCCTAATCCAGCATGCCAATCGCTGCACCATGCTGGTTCCCAAGCATTGGAGTGAGAACGATTGAAGCCTTTGATTTTTCCCAGTCTGACTCCTGTTTCTCTCCCTAGCTTCTGGATATGAAGTCAACAGATCGGAAACAGACGCTCCTTCATTACATAGTACGGGTGATCCAGGAGAAGTATCCTGACCTCACCAGCTTCTCCAGTGAGCTGCACTTCCTGGACAAAGCAGGGACAGGTATGGAGCTGGTGGGCTGTGGCCAGGAGAGGCCAGCGATTCACCTTTATGGTAAAAAATGGGGTGCTGCTTCCTTCCCACCCCCTGGGGGTTGATTGAACCCGGGGTGAAGAATAGGAAAACGCACTTAACCTGCCAAATTTATCTTGAAGTCCTCCAAGAGAGACCTGGTCAGCCCAGTTGGGGCTTTGTGACCTTATTCATATCACTCACTCACTCACTAGTATTTATATACCGCTTTTCAACACAAGTTCACAAAGCGGTTTACAGGCAAATAATAACGTATTGAACAGATTGAATAATAACATATTGACAATGAACAGGTAAACTGTTCTACGATGTCTGAGAATCATAGATATCTGTTTATTTCTGCAGTCCCAAGTCTTGCGCCGATAGGACAAGCCCGGGCAGTGGCAAGGGGGAAGCTGGCAAACAGTATAGTATACAGATTAAGTATAGAGATTATAGAGATTATTTTGGCTGGCTGCTCAGTGCTGAAGACATCCACCAAGACCTGCAATCTACCAGTTGGATTCAAAGTTTCGTGCAACCCAGTGGGAATTACTACCAGGTAGATATTCGTAGTGCAACGTTCATCTCTCCTCTCTCTCTCTCTCAATCGCCCCCCACCCTGGTAGTGTCACTGGACAGTGTGCTCCAAGATGTGCGAGGTCTGCAGCGGGGCATGGAGCTCACCCGTAAAGAGTTCATGCGTCAGGATGACAGTGCGGTGCTCAAAGAGTTCCTCAAGGCCAACACGGAGGTGATGGAGAAGCTCCAGACAGACAGCAAAACGGCACAGGTGAGGGGGAGGAGGCCACATTCCCCTGGGAGCGAGCCCCTTGAACTCAGCGAGGCGTCCTAAAATATTAGGAATGCCATCTTATCTCAATTTGAATTTCACAGGGTCACCGTTGTATACAGCAAAGCTTTGTGCTCCTGCAGCAAAGCACACAAATGTTTTGCTAAGCCACTATGCAGTCATGTCCTTCAGCCAGAGTGTCTCCTCGGATCACTTAACATGCCTCGGCTCTTAAGAGAGCTTGAGTAGTACGCACACACTTGCCTTGCATTGCTAGGGAATTCTAGTAAAAAAAAATAAGTCGAAAACACAAAAATTTTCCTTTATCCATAGGAAGCCTACGAGTCAACAGTAGAGTACTTTGGGGAAAATCCCAAGACCACTCCTCCGACTATGTTTTTCCCCACATTTGTGCGCTTTGTTAAGGCCTACAAGGTAAGTCTCCTGTTGTTTCTAAGGTTGGTGAAGCACATGAGTTCTTGGCTTATGTTATGGGTAAGCGCATAACATCAGCCAAGACCACACAATGTGGCTACTTCAGGCAAACCAGTCTCAGTCCCACATCTGCAATATGGGGTGGGGGTAGTGGGTGATGCCCATAATAATAATAATAATAATAATAATAATAATAATTGTAGTAATAATATTAAATAACAGCCTTCTCTGTAGGAGTCTTTAAAGAGATTGCTGTGATAATGTATGGGAAGCACTCTGAGCCCTTGAAATGCACTACCGAAACGTGATATATTGTTGTGAGGGTTCATGAAAGCATGGTTGTTCTGCAATGAACGTAGCATTGAAAATAAAATTTCGTTTCGTTGTCCAAAGGTAAGCTGCCTTGGGCAGCCTGCATGGGGGTGGAGTGGAGAAAGGTGGGATATAAACCTTTTAAATAAATAACTAAATAAGGCACGAACCAGATATACCTGATTACTACAGTTAGCTGGCAGCTAAATCCTAACTAGTGCTGATGCAGTAGGGCTGCAGGCTGAAGGAAAGGGGATATTTTTTCTAATGCTCTAGCCTGCCCAATGGGAGTGTTCAGATCTGGGCCAGCTATATCACTGGTGCAGCTCCACGTAAAGCTGCCAGGCCCAGGAAAGGTGTTTGGATATGACAGAGCTGATTCTCCCTGTCCTGGACCTCTCCCATTCCCCTTTCTGCCCTCCCCCAGCTCCATTACACACCTCCCAGCCTCTGCTCCCCCCCCTCCCCGCACTCGCCTCAGAACCCTGTACCACTTGGCGCTCCTCTTACCTCCACCAGCAGCTGGGGGCTTGGCTGCAGTGTTGGGGGGGAGAGCGCAGGGCTTCCCACCAGTGCTGCTTAAAAGCAAGTCATTGAAATACACTTGATGGCACTTTTACGACAACTAACACCAGTGCAGCAGCTGCTGTGCCTGTGCTCATGTTTGTTAGGATTCTGCAGTGACTTGGGCTAAAATTCTATACATGGTATATGGTGGTGGGTTTTTTGCAAGGGTTCTGTGGCTCCCCTGGTGGGTTTCCACTCCTTCCCAGGGAGCCACGGCTCACAGTTTGGGAACCACTGCTGTGTACCAATAAAGCACTTGGGTTCTGGACTGTCAGCCAGCCCCAAATCTCTACCCCTATAGCATCTTGGAGGAAAGTGTCAGGAAGGTAGGAAGGGGACAAAGAGTGTAGCTTCCCCTTTCCTCCTCCTGAAACCTTCCCAGCTTCTGTGAGCAACTAGCAGTGCTAAAGCCTTACCTCCTTTGGGTTGGCTGGAATCAGTGATGTCATTCAGGGGGAACAGACCAGAACGGGCGTTCCGGATCCTAACGGGCTCCGTGGCTGGTTCCGGGTTCCCGACAAGTGCCAATCAAAAGTGAGTTCCTCTTCCTAAATCATTTGAATGACACCACTGGCTGGAATCCCATGAAATACTCTGGTGCCACTGCCAGAATCTGCTGAGGCTACTGAAGGGCATTTTGCAACCTAATGACTCCTGAGCCTGGTCCGGCATGGTTCATTTTTCCCTTCCCATTCCCCACCCCTGCTCCAAAAACAGAAAGCAGAAGACGATGTCCAGCTATGGAGGAAGCAGGAAGCAGCTGTCAAAGAGGGAGAGCCTGACTCCCCCAGCAAAGAGGAACAGTCGGCACCGAAGGTATGTGCTCACACTTTTTCACCCCCATCTAGTGCTGCCACTTTCCCCCCACTTTTTCATATCATCCAGGATGTTCCAGAGCTTCAACCCAATCTGTGTTCTAAATTCGGCCAGTCTGGTCCAGTTAAGGACTACATCTAAATTTGGCCAATGGTTCTTCGGCTCACTAGAGTCATACAACTTATTCCAGTACCAATTTTCTGATAATAGAATTTACTACAGTGGGCCCAAGATACCTGCAGGGGTTCCGTTCCTGGACCCCTAGCAGATATCGCGATCCATGGGTATTGAAACCTGCAGATTGGGGCCCACCCCCCACCCTCCAAACCTGACTGAAGCTGAGCTCTGGGTGGGTCCAGAGGGCTTCCCAAGATCCACAGAGGCCACATGTGACTGTCCGCAGCCTCAGAGTGGCCATTACGTTGTTTCCAGTTGCATTCTTTTACACAGAGGCTTGGAGAGGCCTGCAGAGGGCTCTGTGGGGTTCCCCCACTCCCCAGAGGCTGGCTGCAGGTAGTTCAAAAAAACCAGTCAGCCCTGGGAGCTGTGTGATCCTGCAGATTACGTTGCTGCCTTCCCCCCCCAGTCCTGCAAGCACTTACTTCATTCCCAAACTCCTGAGGAGTTTGAGAACCTCTGCATTATTTTTTGCTTTGTCTGCTAAGGGATGAGTTTGGGGCAGGTGGGTTTGTGGGCTGAGAGTTTTGAGTAGCTTTCCAGCTCCATCTACTGGTGTTAATGGTTACTGCATCAATCTGGTGAAAACTTTTCTTTGTGCTTTCCAGCCAAGCTCAGGCATTCTCTCTCTCTCTCTCTCTCTCTCTCCCCCCCATAATCCATGGAATTCATAGTCATAAGATGGCTGCTAGCGTGGATGTAATTAAAGGGGAATTGGACAAATTGGACAGGTCTATCAATGGTTGCTTGACTACCAATTGTCAGCGGCTACTAGAGGGCAATACACTATGTCCAGGTTCAGTGGCACCAAGCTTCTAAATACACCAGTTGCAGGGGAGCAATGGCAAGGAGGAGGCAGGTTTTTCTCTCCTGCTTGTGGGTTTCCCAGAGGCAGTAGGTTGGCGATTGTGGAAAACAGGATGCTGGCCTCAGTGACTCTTTGGCCTAATCCTGCAGGGAGTTTAGGTTTGAACTGCTCCTGAGAATTTACTGTACAACTTCTTATATTCTAAAGCTTCTGTTTGCAACCATGGAAATTAGCTGTAAAGCTGTGGATCTGTGGGAAGAGCACTCACTTGGATTTTGGATAGTGTGCTGGGGAGAGAAGCCTCAAGTAGCTCTGTGCCTCCTACCTAAGAACCGCTTCACGAAGTATTCTGTTGTTCCAAATCACTGACAAAGTAAAAGGGAACTGTAAATGGTCTATGGCCAAGTCCCCTAGTCAATTATGCTCATTGGTACACATCTCTCCATAAAAAAGTACAGGTTGGTTGCTGAAACCCATGGGGGGGTACCCCCCAAGCTTGCTCAAGACCAACATGTTTGGGGCAATTCCTCCCCAACCTTGAAATCCCTTGAGAACATAATATAAGAAGAGCCCCACAGGCTAAAGGTCCATCTAGTCCAGCTTCCTGTATCCCACAGTGGCCCACCAGATGCCTCTTGGAGCACTCAGGACAACAGGACACCTAAATCCTATTGCATATGGCATTCAAGAGAAAACCTACTTCTAAGACCAGAAGGTTGCATTTACCTTGTACCCTTGCAACCAAGGTTGCATAGGCTTGTAACCTATGATGGACTTTTCCTCCATAAATCTGTCCATAATTCAAAGACACCTCTTTGAAAGGTATCTTAGGCCATGTGAGGTCAACAGCATCCTGCTATAACTGCAGATTAATTACACGCTAGTAAAGAAATATTTTCTTTTTTTCTGTTCTAACTTTCTCACCACTCAATTTTAGTGGATAATTTTGACATGTTACATGTTGTCCAAATGTTTCCTGGCAGGACAAGAGTAATTCTAGTGATACAGAGAGCTTTTAAAAGCAGGAATTAGCTTTTAGGAATTAGCAAGTAGTAGTCCTTGGGCCAAATCTGTCCCCCTGATATTAACTTCGACTCCTCTCTTTGCCAATGTAGAAGTGAGGGGTGGGTGGTTGTGACTCTGGGACTTGTTCATGTTTGTTTTAGGGTAGAGTGGAGCTGTGAGCCCCCAGTAAAATTAGTTCCTGACCAGGCTTGTAACAAAATATTCTATTCTTTTAGAGTGGATATTTTTCTCTTTGTCATAACAGTTTAAAATAACAAAATAAATAGACTGTGTTGAAAAATAAATAAGCAATGGAAGGCCTCTCACAGCCGTTCCTCATCCCCACCCCCAGATATCCAGTACCTTGGACAGCTGCCCAATGGGTGGGCTGGCTTCTCGTATCCTTTTTGCAGACAGAATTCACGTATCTCGGTGTGGCGCATGTGTAACTACAGCAACTGTTTTTTCTCCCTCTTGGCAGTCTCCCACCCATAAGGCCAAGCGGCAGCAAATGGACCTCATAGCAGAGCTGAAGAAGAAGCAGCTGGTGAAGGAGCCCCTCATTTTTGACAAGAAGGATGGAGCCATTGAGGACATTATTACAGGTGAGGAGGAGGGAGGGAGGCTATTTCTTTTGTCACTTACCTTTGACGTCTCTTCAAGCTCCCATAGAGAACAAGTATGGAAGCCCAAATGGAACCTGTTTGAAATCTTGCTGCGTGGGGAACATTGTCCCAGACCATTCAACCCAGCATCACTGCTGCCCTGCAGCCACTTGGACATATGGAGGGGGTGACAATAATAGACTACACTGCATGGTTCAAGCCTACTATTGAAGGCCTCCCCATGCAGAGCTACGGTCAGTCCTCATCATCCACGGGTTTGCAATCTGTGGATTTGACTAGAGGTTGCATTCAGAAGTCTTCTGAGGGTGCCCCTGCAGATCTGAATATCTATGGAGGGGTCTAGGAATGGATCCCCCATGGATTTTGAGGACTGACCGGTACCTAAGCCAGCTGCTGAAAAGCCCTTGTTTGCCCCGAGCCTATGCCTTATTTCTTGGGAGCCGAGGTTTGCTTAACTCTGCTCTAACCATGTGTGGTTAGCCATGGGTAGAGTCCACCCACTCTAAGCAGAGTGGGTGGACTCTGCTCCTCATTGCCACGGTTGCAGGCTGTGGGTTCCTTGGACAGACGGCGGCTCAAAGACCCCTTAATCAGGAGGAGGATGGGCTTATATTTCTATGGCATTTTCTATTCTGCCCAATCCACCCATCATGGGTTTTCTTGGGAGGAGTGATGATGAAATACAGCAATGAGAAATGCTATAATGCACCTATCGCGCCTTGCAAACATGGCTTGTGTCTCAGGAAATCCCACCAGTCACCCCTGCCACTGCTAATCAGCTTGCCTCGAGCTTCTGGGTGCCTCTGTTAGTTTGAACTCTGCTCAATAGTTTCCTGTCCAGGATTCTCCAAGGACATACCTGCACCATGCACTTGCAACTCGTTTAACAGAACTTGCTTGGCCCAGTAGCTGAGGCTGCACTCCTGTACACGCTTGCCTGAAAGAGTGCATCTCAGTGGGCACAATGGGACGGATTGCTGAGTAGACATGCATAGGCTTGCACTGTAAGCAGTAGAGCTGCAAATCAGGACTTCCCTGGTTTGCCTCTGCCATGGATTCACCTGGCAGCTTTAAGTGAGCCTCCAGCCTCAGCACCTCTGCTGCTGGGTTAACAATATATTGTTGTGGTTATTGTAAAGACTTGCCAAGAAAGAGTCAAAGGATGACCAAAGGGAACAGGGCCTAGTAATGAGTGCTCATCACACCCCTTCCTGGTCTCCACTCCCTGGAGCTACTGGATCAGCTGAAATGGGCTGAAAATGGGAAACAGGTAGATCTTTCTGCTATCACCTTCCCAGGCTAAGGAAACCAGAGGGGGACCATCTGGGAAAACCACCCTTCCCAGGATCCTGTTAAAACCCAATTGCAGTGGCACGTGGGAGCAAGTAGAGATGTGACACCCCACTGAATTATCCATGAACATGAATTAGGCAAGCAAGGAGTCACAGTAATAACCACGGGATTAAAAACCTTTTAAAAGAAGAATTAAGTGAAATGGAAACAGGGGAGCAGAGACAAGCACAGTAAGCAGATTGCTGAAAGATGTAGATAGACAGAGAGACAATTTGAGTAAATAGGATGCGTTTCCTAATAGTTCCCAGCAGAGGGAGTTGGGCAGCTACTTACGAGCAAAGCTCACAAACCCCAACATGTTGCTGTGCCCCCACTTTGGTGAAGTTTGTTTTTATTAATTTTTTTTTATTTGTACGTGTAACATATAAACAAATACTGTAGACAATACACTAATACAATTGTGCACCCCTTCACCTTCGGGACATCAGTTCTTATCTGAGGTGGCCTCCTCTTCTGGCAATCCCAGAGCCCGCTGGGTTCTGTGAGACCTTGGATTCTGTTCTTGTGCGAATCGTGCAAGATCTCACATGGTCCAAGATGGCGGCGTCCAGGAGAGCCAGGGAAGAAGAGGCCACCGTGGAAAAAAGCCATTGTGACCAGAGTAGGTTGAACTGCCAGGACGCACTGAGGTGAGGCAAGTCAGGACTGCAGACTTGTTCATAAGGTGGTGAAGAAACAGAGCAGTCCAGAGCAAGATGTCCCTGCTGTAGGGGAGCACTTATGTCTACTAGAATAAAAGAAAATTATTTAGAAGTAATTTGGAGATGGTATATAATGCCGGTTAAATTTAATTTAATTAAATCAAATATACCAGCTCAATGTTGGCGATGTAAAAAAGTTCTAGGAACTTATTTCCATATGTGGTGGGAATGTATAGAGGGGAAGGAAATATGGGTGGAGGTGTATTATTTTATATTTTAATTTATTTTACACCTTCTTTTTACTATTATTTAGCCATATCCATATACCCCTTCTCTCTCCAAATAAATAGAGAATCGTCTTTTGGATACTGTCTTTTCCCTTCTTCAAAAACATATCTAAGAAATGCATCCCAGGTCTCCTTAAAGTAATTTATTTTCACAATCCCTTTTTAAAATTTCATTTCCTTTGTTAATTTATCATTTATTGCAACACTCCCCATCTCCCCATACCAATCCTCCCACCTGAATTTAAACCTAATTTTGCAGTTTTTTGCTATCATTCTTGTCACAACCATCATAATTATTATCAATTCTTTTTTCCCCAACTTAAACTTATATCCCCAAAACTATTCAATAATGCAATTTTAGCATTTACTTTCACCTCCTGTTCCACAATTTTACTTATCTCCTGAAACACCTCCACCCATATTTCCTTCACCTCTATACATTCCCACCATATATGGAAATAAGTTCCTAGAACTTTTTTACATCACCAACATTGAGCTGGTATATCTGATTTAATTAAATTAAATTTAACCGGCGTTATATACCATCTCCAAATTACTTCTAAATAATTTTCTTTTATTCTAGTAGACATCATTTTTCCAATTCTTTTATTCCATAAATTTTTCCATTCATTAACACTTATTTCCTCCTCTAAATCTTTCTGCCAAACCTCCTTCAGATTTTGATGTTGTTCTCTCTTTTCTCCTAGAATCTTGTATATTTTTCTAACTATACCTTTAAATCCTATTTTGTTATTCTCCTTCTCTCCCTGCTCAATTATTTCTTCAAATTTAGTCAACTTCCTACAATTTCCAACTGTTTTTCTCATTTCTTTTATCCAACTTTCTAATTGCAAAATATTAAGCCATGACATTCTTTCTGTTTGTAAATTTTCCTTTATTTCCTTGCTTATATTCATTTTCCTGTTCCAATCCTTTAATCTACTAGTCGTTTTTTTCTTTCAAATTCCCTCTTATCTCTTTTTTAAGATTATCTGGAAATTTTTCTGATTCCATTAATGGAGTTAATGGGGATATTTCTGGACTTAAAAATGTTCTTATCGTGTCTCCACATCAGCATCATATTTTTCAAAAAGGGATTTTTAAATTTCTTTGTATTCTTTTTGCTTCCTATCCTAAAAATTAAGTTTTCTACTGATTCATTCAACTCTTCTCCTTCTATATTTAACCAAATTAAATCTCTTGATTGAGTTATAATCTCTGGGATGTATCTCAACTGATCAGCTATGTAATGTTTTATATTGGGTAGCCCTAGACCACCTCCTCTCTGTGATAAATACCATAATTTTTTATTTATCTTTGCTTTTTTATTACCATTACAAAATCTATTTATCTCATTCTGCCATTCCTTTAATTCATTCTCTGTTAATTTTATTGGCAGCATCCCAAATACAAAATTTATTCTTGGTATAATTTTCATTTTACATAAAGCTATCCTTCCGAACCATGATAATTTTAACTTTTCATAATCGTTTATTTTTCCTTTAATTTTACACTTTAACTCATCAACATTTCTTATCTTTATCTTTGGTGAAGTTTGCAGACTGGCTTGAAGTGACTTGGGCAGGCCTAACTCCAGGTTGGGATTGCACCCGAAATGAGTGTTCCTTTCATGAACCAGTAGCTGGTGCCAATAACAGAGCTAGCAAAACACCTCTCCCCCAAGCATCCTGGAACTCAATGTTAAGAAATCTATGTTTATGTGTTGGGCTTACCTGATTGGATGAAAAAAGCCAACTGGCCACTCTGTCTTGCCCCTAGATAGACAGGCAGGTTTGGCTGCCCAAGCATCAGGAGGTACCTTCCAATCTCAGCAGGAGATTCGGCTACGAGCTGTTGTCTCCGGGAAGAGTCTAGGCATAGAGAAGGAAGCTGGGGAAGCTTCCAGATCTTGGCAACATGGGCCCTTTAGCCCTTTGCCCCCAGCACCCTTCCTCCCACACCATCTTAAAACAGACTGAAAGCCAAGGGAAGGCTTTTTCCCAAGTGCACATCTAGCAGTCCTTCAAACTAATAGAACAGATATGCCCTTGGAGATCCTCTCCGTAGAGACAGTCCTTGTCTGTTGTGGGACTTCACTTCTCTGCTGCTCTTCTCTCTTCTCTTCCTTCTCGCCCCCCTTGGCTTCTCCCGGCACTGTTCTTTACTCAGCACTGAAGACTGTTCCTTTCACTGCTCGGACGGGCAAACGCTCGTCTCGCCTCTTCTGCGATGCCAGCTTCAACGAAGAGAGCCCGCTGTAGCTCATGGCTCTAGGTAACAACTGCATGGAGGGCAGGGGCTGGGTTTAGTTTTTTCGGGGGGGGGGGAGATGGCCTGAGCTTGATCCCTGCAGTATGTGAAGCGCCTGCCCCTGCTTGCATGCTTCTCCTGACCTTCTGCCAGGAAACTCAGGGTGCAGTAGGGGGTGGGTGGGTGGGTGGGTGTGTCCCATCTATCCATCCGTCCACCCTCCCCACTATTTAAGTCTTGCCACTGCCCCATGAAGTAGGTACGGCTGTGAGAGTGAGTGGACTGCTCAAGGTCATCCTGGGAGTCCTTCCCCCCCCCCTTTTCCATTTGACACGGTAAAAATGCTGGGGCAGCGTCCATTCCACCTTCCGTTTGCACCCCCATTCTAAAGCAGTAACCAGGCTCTCCGGTTTCTCTTGCGGCAGGCCTGCGGAATCAGCCGTACCGGCGGGGGGACACCGGTCGGCACAGCGGCAGGAAACGGATCGCTGGGCAGATGCAGCAGGTGACCTCCGACATTTCGCTGTGACCGCCACGAATGAGAACTCCCGCTGGCGCCAAGCCTCCATTGGGGGTGCAAGGCACTGACTCAGAGGTTCACAGCCAACAGGCCTGGAACAAACACTCCTCTCCCCCCCCCAAGGAACGAGGGGGTTCAAGGCAAGGGGACTTTCCCTGCCCCTGCAGCTTTCAAAGCCATCAGTGGGCTTCCTGCACCCGCAAGCCCTGACCACTCAGGCTGTGCTCTGGATCGGCACTGCTTCGTTGTGAACTTCAAGGAGTCACCTTGGCCCAGCGTGGAATTGGGGCAGGCAGCAAGAGGCTCCCCTCTGTGCCATAGCTCACCTGGGACAGCTGAAGGTGCTAGGAAACAACTGCAACCACCACGCAGCGCCAAATGTAACCGCGAGCCAGGCATCTTTGGGGCTACTGCCTTCCCTCAAAGGATCTTGCCAGGCTCTCCCTTGCCCTGCCTGCCCTTTCCATTCCACCTGCTCTGGTTCCTTTCCCCACCTCGCGTAGCTTGGCCACGGGCCTGCTGTTCCCTCCCAACCCTTCCTCGGGCCTAAAGAAGATGTGGGGCAAAGCGTTTTCAGGCCAGTCTTCCCCTCTACCACACACGGTCCCCGTTAGCACCACGACCACTTTCTGCAAGCTGACTTGCTTGTAGGAAGGTTTGTGCCCAAGAATGCGTCTCCTCAGGATCACGGAAGCCCTGGGAGTGGTGAGGCAGGACTGTCTGGCTCGTGGGGCCAAGAGGTACCGGGAAGCCCCCTGTCCAAAAGCACACTTGACTCCAGCACTTTTTCCCTTCCTCAGAGGTGCCGTGGCAGATCCAGCGCCAAAGGACGGAGACTGCAGACTGTTCTCAGGTTTGGGTGGGCTTGAGCAGCTGGTTACCTGCTTGCCACATGCACACTTGAGCCACATGCACACTTGCTTGCCCTCCTTGCAGTCATCCGGTCCAGGGTGGGGCTGTCATGCTAGTGGAAGAAAGGAAAGAGGGGCCTGCATTCACTGCACACCCCTATCCCATTCATTTAACCCAAGTCTGGCCTGCGTCCAGGGATGCCCTATGTAATTGGTCCTCTACTCATAAACCAGGAAGCAGTCATATAACTAGTAAGCTGTCAGTGGATGTGGACAAATGTGGGCAAGTCAACATTGACAACTTGCATTGTCCTTCCCCCTATCCCCACCCCTTACTCCCAGCAAGGTTTCCTACAGTAGGTGGACTACAGCAGTCTTGTACACCCCTCCCCCCGGTGCATCCCTGTGCAAGCCTTGCAGGTGGAAAAGGGAGCATAAGGGATTTACCCAGGCAGTGAATGGAACCTTCCCCTAAAAGGCTTAATTATGGTTTCCTGTTGTAGCACAGCAGCTGAACTCTAGGGAGCCAACCTAGTGGCTGGAGCAGCATCTCAGGATTTTAGGCTTTAGCACAGGCATCTCTTTTGGCACTTTGAAAAACTGCTCGCTCTGAGACAATGGCAAAGCAGCTCAGAGGTTTTGTGACAATCAACCCGAGCACCGGAGTGGCTGCTCTTCATCTTGCCACAAGGTGTCGCCCTTTTCTGTGGACTTTGGTGCTTTTCCTGCAGCTGGCAGGCAGTGCCCCCCCCCCCCCCCCCGGTACTGCTGTCTCTCATTTATGTGCTTAAAGGCCTGCCCTCAAGCAGACAACACAGAAGAGTGAAAGCAATGATGGTGAATTAGCTTCTTAAGACCGTATACACTGTAACTTCCTAGAGAGCTACCCTGTGTCATCTGTTGAATGGATTTGGTTGGCCCTGATGGAATTATCATTATACGGTAATATTTCCACACTGAGATTCTTGTGGAACCAGATGCTCTTAGAGAGGTCCTGCCATCAGGATGGCCCTAAATGTAGACATGCAGTTCCGATTTCTGGAAATGTGGGGGCAAGGACAACCCCGACAGGCACGGGGTGAACCGCCTTCAGCCATCCCGCTCCTCCTCAGCCAGTTCTTGCAGGGGCACTTTCCTGCTCATCCATCCGCCCCTTGTCCTTACGGATCGTGCCCTTTGCTTTATGCATGGTGCTGGACAGGAGGCAGATGTAAGTACGTGGGGGTAAGGGAATGAGCTTTGCAATGTCATGTGTCCACCTCTTGTGTATGGATAGCCACATGACATCTTTGCCCACAGTAGCAGACCCTTCCTGGTGCAAGACCCTTCCATGGCCACCTGGGGCAGTTTGTGCCCGCAGCAGACACTGCGACTTGGCTGCAGTCCTTTGCATGCATTTTCCCCGCCACCGCCCACCCCCTGCCTTCCCTGCAGCATGCCAGCCTCACAACAGTAAGTGCATACTGCAGCAGGTGTCGGCAAGTGCACCCCTGCAGATCCTCCCCAGTCTGGGCTCAGATCACAAAAATGACCGGGCGAGGCCAAGGTGCTGCTTCCTGCCTTCTCCAGCACACCCCTGACGCTGCACACCCCTGCTTAGAAATCCGCCAGTTTTAGACTTAACGCTCTCATTGCTTTCTGCTGTACCTTAGAAGCGGCTCAAATAGTCACAGCTTATGCTCAGCATAGCACCTTTGTACCATGGTGACTCATCACGCCATGGCCAGGGGCAGGGGGTGGGTGGGGAGGGGAGGGGAGGGGAGGGCAGGGGGTGTTAGAAAGAAAATTGAATGTGCAACTGGTTCTGTTTTTTTAAAAAAAAATGCCTTGACTTATATAAGGGCAGATCACAATGCCCTATTTGAGCGCTACTTTGTATACATTATTTTTATATATGGTTATGTGAATTGCATTTAATCCAAAGCAAACCAAGAGGAAAATAAATGTATTCTAAAGATGCAAAACAGCAGGCTGCATGCACATTTGGAGAGCGCACACACCGGCTGCCTGCTCAAAGAATCTCATAAGGGCACACGGCAAGTTCTCACTTAATGCTCATTGGTTATAAAGTTGAAGAGGGGAAAAAATGGATTCCCAGCCCGGGCCATGGTCGGCGTGGAGTCTGCACATTCTTGCCATGTCTGCAAGGGTTTTCTTGTATTTATGTCAATGTTTATTATTTGAAGTGCTTTGGGTCTTTCTCTAGAAGTTTGATTATATTTTTCTGACCAGAAACATGCTGTAGGGACTGAACTCTTGTTTACAAATATCAATTAGCCTACGCTAGAATTCATTTTGTTACTATTGCTTAAAGTTGCCGTTTTGCACTGTGCAAAGTTGCACAATGTTAAGTGAGGACTTGCTGTACTTTAAGAGCATCCGTTCCTATAGTGCTGCTGTGTTGTCTTTTGTGAAGCAACGCAACTAGACTTAGACTAGAATTCAGCTCCTGTATTAAAAGCAAAATAATAATAATAATAATAATGATAGATTATTAAGAGGATGTTAAGTGTTAGCATGGTGCCAGCTTCAGCATGCCTTGCTTGTGGGCTGTTGGAGACAGCATGCAGCTTAAGTTATCCCCTCTGGCCTCATCCAGCAATGATTTCCTCCAAGAGCAGCAAGCAGAAGAATACAGTGATTTCTTGTTGCTCCTGTCATAAACCTGCAAGCTATGACGGTCATTCTTCTTCCCCTCTAAACCCAGGCTAGACTAGTATAGGGGGAATCTTAGAAACTTGATGACAGGGCACGTGTGAGTGAAATACAGATTCAGTTCAGAACAACCTGACCTGGAGGCAGGTGGAGCTTCTGTGAATTGCACTGGGCTCTGCTTGGTTGAGTAAAGCAGTGATGGGCTTTTTGTAGCATGGCAGGAAAGTGACACGTTTGGTGCACACTGGCCTGGCCAGTGAACCAGGCTAAGGAACTCGCCCACACAGTGCTGAATTGTAAGCCAGGCTTCCAGGAAACCAACCCAAATGAAATAGAACAGCAATGGCAAAAGGTGCTAGATTTCAGAAATGCTGTCCCGCTAAATGAACACATACCACAGCAAAATGAATGTGGTGCTGACCACAAATTTTTATATTGTTTTGCTTTCTCGCTTAAAGAGTCACACTGCTCTAATCATTTGCAGGACAAAAGGAAAGTCATAGGTTTAAGGTCGCTACTGTATTTTTACAGCTGCACAATTATTGCATACATTTGCTAATTGGCGTCCTCTGGATTACAGTTGGTATCACCAGTCTTGCTTATATCTTCCTGCCCATCCTCAAGATGCAACTAATACTGGGTTCAAGTAGCAATAGCTGTAAGCAGTTGCTTGGCTTTTTAAACTTGCAAGCCGTGTTAAGCTTATTCCAGGTAAAGACCACCTACCCTTTCTTTTCAAAAACGAGAATAGGAAAAAAGAGTGTCCATTCCTAGGCCATTCTCGAGCAGGCGTGTCCTTTCAGCAAGGCACTTCTGCTGAGGCGCTGGGAGGGCGAGACGGAAGGAGGTCTTAGAAGGCAAGGAATGCTAAGGAAGATGGGGCAGCCCGAGAGGGAGATGCTGCCACGGTGGTGGGAGAGCCCACGTCTCACACAGGCCGCCCTTTCAGCAGCACCTACCAAGGCATCATTTCTCACACCACCTCTCAGATGCTGAGCTGCGGTGCCGCTGGAGCAGATGTTGCACTGTTCCATCTGCAGCCCATATGATAATGGGACGCTCCCATATCTTGAAGATATGATTTGAACATTTTCTCTTGTATTGTCATTTGCAATGAGTTTGACTCTCTCTCTCTCCCCCCCCCTAATCTTCCATGTAATCCTCCCAATTGTTGGTGTAGCCCAGTGGAGAAGACAAATTTCCTGCATAGATATAGTTGCACAGGCTGTTCACTAGAGTCTAAACATTACTATTCACTGGGCCACAAATGATTCCGACTTAAGAGGATTCTTATGCAAAGGCTTCCAGTAACTAAAAACCAAGCTCTTATTCCCAGGATTGGAAGCCAGAGCCAGCTTTTAAAAAAAAAATGCACTAGGCTCACCTGGAGCAGACAGGTAATTCTAGATGCTTCAATTGCAGCCACACTGTCTTGCCTTTATTATGCCCCCACATCACAGCCTCTACAGGACCAGCTGCAGTTCTGCTTTTCAGGCTGCTTATCCTGCCCTGCTAAGGGCCTGCTGGCTATGCTTAAAACATGACATGTCCCTCAGACACGTCCCAAGGAGGCTGAAACACCTGGAGAGCTTGGCAGTGTGCCATGCCAGGTAGCCTTCAAGGCCATGCAGAGCTGGCATGGCAACGATGCAAGTGGCACGGTGAGTTCTGCTAATGGTGCCTCCGGAGTGACTTTTGGGGGTGCTCTCATGCTAACTGGTGTAGCCCAGCAGGATGGGGGCTGGAAAGACAAGGAGCTAGTGGGAGCTGTGGCCCGCAAGGGAAGCAGCATCAGCTACTGCCTTCCAGCTCTGGAAAAGGGGGAAAAGGAGATGGAAAGTCCTAGTGCTGCCATGGGACCTTGGAGACACTGGTCTCTGACAAGCTGCACTGGCTTATTTCACCATCCTTCACACTGTTTAATCAGGCATGTGGCTGAACTGGTGCAGTGGTCAAGAGGCCTGCCCTGCCAACTGGCCTTTGAAGTTACAGAAGTGGCTAAGAGAACAAGCCTCTCTTCAGTTCCTTTTTTGACTCCATGCTGGAAACTCCCTCCCCTAGCAGCTCAAACCCAAGTCCGGCTGTTGCAAGCCTCGCCACTCCTGAGCTGCTGCCTGCACTCCAGGATTCGGGGTCACTCTAGGGCAGCTGCAGGCTTTTACGGGACAACAAAACTGAAGTGAAATTGGATTTGACATTTGGCTATTTCCACTATGGCCTTGACAGTAGTTTATCTATTTACACCAGCAGCCAGACTATTCTAGAAGTTGGACTGAGATGCTGCCCTCTTGCCTGCTTTACTGTAAAACAAGTTTCTGTTCCCCTTGGCAGGGGGAGGGTAAGCATATGCCTGTGCCTAGGCAGCTGTGACTGAAAGACGATCCTTGGAAAGACCAAGTGGTGGGGTATTTTGGGGGGTGAGAATTGTGAGCTAAAGAGGTTTGTTGCATCCAGAATTATAAGAGCTGATAGTTGTTGCTTTTAGGAGAGTTTTGGGAACAAGCCAGTCCCTGTTCTGGGAGAAAAAGATTTTGGGGGGCAAAAGAGGACTTGCACTAGCCTGACATTTTAAGTACCCCTATTTTTCTCTGCCCCACTCAACTATTCTTTGACCTCAGTGTTCAAAAGGGGCAAATACAGATTTTTGTGTACAAGCCGATTATCCCTTATTTGGACTGCTTAGGATGGGAAAGGGTCTAGATTTCAGGACAATTGCATAATGAGAAACGCTTCTTCTTGCTCTTTTTACTGTTACCCAAATGGATGTCGGCTGACCTCTTCGATGAAAAATGTCAGTCTGTAAGGTACACACCACTGAGCAGAGAATAAAACTTACAGCCTGTACCTGCACTGCCTATGGGAATAAGCACAAGACTATCTAGTGTTTACACTACAAGTCTTGGACAAAAAGGTCTGGATTTTGGAATAGTCTGGATGCCAAGACCTGTATATAAAAACAACCCACATATGGGCCACAATATGTGAAGGCCCTCTCATTCTTTTGTGACAGTTAAAACCAATACTTTAGTTGTAAAAAGAAGAAGAAGAAGCTGCTGCCATCTGATCCCCAAGACGGCTGTAGCAGAAGTAAACCGATCAGGGATGAGTCATAGTTCAATACAGAGCATGTGCTTCTTATGCAGGAAGTTCCAGGCTCAGTCAACAGCATCTTGAGGCAAGGATGGGAAACGCTCCTGTCCACAACCCTGGGAAGACACTGCCAGTCAGTGTTGAAAAGGCAGGCTTAGATTGGCCAATGAGGCAGCCTCAGATACAGTCCACCACCTACCACCCCGTATCTATAGATCTGGCATCCACATATTTCACTGTGGATCACATGGATAGTGGGGGGAAGTTGTTTCCCGTTAGCTTATCAGAAAGCCACTTCTGGATCCCCCACAGATAAAAGTGGGGGACTATATATACAGTGTGTGTACACACACACACACACACACACACACACACAGGGGTGTCAACCTCATTTCACACAGTGGGCTGAATAGCATTTATGAGGCCTGCTGAGGGCCAGATGTCATAAAGGAGATTAAGACTAGGAATAAGCCCTTTGTTCTCACTTAGGAGTTTATTAGCTGCAAACAGAAAATAAAATATGCAGTTCTTGATACTTTCAAGCTATGGGAGAGCCAGATTATCATGCCGGCTGCCCTTTCAGCAGTGACACTGAAGCATAGCTCAGCAGCTGAGAGCACCTGATGGTAGTGCTGGGAGAGCCTGATGACCACATAAAGAACTTCTGCCGAGTGCGTCCAGACTCATGTTTGACACCCCTGATGTATACAATCATGGCTGGAGCCGAGACTAGCCAGCTTTCATTTCAAGTTAATATTCTGACTAGAGAGTAAGGCAAGGAAACAGGACAGACCCATGCAGGGCTTTCGGAAGGCGGTGAACAAGGACTGAGTGCACACACCTGCCACTGTTCCGGAACCAGCCCACTGTTAATTTCACTGAGTGGTGGAAGTTGACCCATCACGGCTTTGAAGGGAAAGCGGCTGGTTCTGCCCTGGTGGACCACAGCTACTTTTAGCAGAGGCATTCTAGAGGTTCCAACTCCAAGCAGTTAATTCAAGTCAAGACAGAATTTGCAACTTTTGGCCTTGCAGTTACCCTCTCTTCCCTGCAGGGCTTGGAAGCTATTTAGAGGTTTTGCAGAAAATAAAGCTATCCTATAAAATACACACATTAAGAAAGTATATGCAGATTTTAAGAGCCCCGTTTTATATGCAGTTGATTTATTTATTCATTCAACTCCAATTTATTCCAAATTTAGAGCTGGCTTTCATATCAAGCTCTCTTGGTTTCCCTCGTACAGGACACTTTTTCAACTTTAGGGCAAAAGGAAAACGCAAACACAATGGACTCCACTGGAGCATTCCATGAAGCATTCCATTCCCACTTTAATAAAACACACATGATGCCCTGCAACACCACCCGTGACCCACTGCGACACACACAGCTCACCAGGCTTGAACCTCTTGTAGGGCAGGCGCCTGGCAGGCCACACCACAAGCCCAGAGAGCAGTATTTGTTTCTGGGGGTCACAAAGAGCACAGGCTCAGATTCCACAAACACGAGAATTTCTAATCATGCATGCTTGCTGGAACTGGAATCAAAGGCTGATCATGTTTGACAGTTCCCTTATGATACAGAAGAAGAAACCAAGGGACACAGATGTTGGTTTCCTAGGACTCTTAAAACTTAAGGCTCAGAGAAATTTGAAAATCAGGACCCACAGTACAACTCTTTCATATTGAAATTCGAAGGCAACAAGGTTTTGCTCACAGGAACTGCTCTGCCCAACACGACACCCCTTTTTAGCTCAGTAGACAACAAAACCAGGAGCTGCATCAGAGCCCTAAAAAGCTGCCATACACAGCAGTGGCTTTGTGTTCAGACTTATGGGCCACATTGTACAGGCCTGTTGTGCACATTCTGGCTGCTGATTTCACAAGGGGTTTTTTTGGGGGGGGGGGAAGGCACACCTTTGAAATTTGCATAATGCCACTTGTTTACACATATTTTCCCAGCACTGATTTTGAGGTTTGTCAAATGCTACCCGGTTCTGCATAGGAAGTTCCCATGCAAGCCAGAGACATACCATCTCTTTTGGATCCCACCCTTCCCTCCAAGAAACTCGGGGCACTGTTTTAGCCTTCCAGAAGACTGGCTGAGAAAGAGGGACCTGCCTGGGAGGGGTGGGCAAGGGGATTTGAATCTTGTGTCCCACATCTCAGCATAAGACTCTAGCAACTATGTAGCTTATGAATATACTGTTCTAGCTTACTAAGCCCCACTAAGAGCAGGCCAGGTGCCCACAAATCACACTGTCAGATTTTCTTTTGATTAGATACAATGTAGTGAAGGGATGGTCATCTTCATGGACCACAGCAGGGCATCTTGGCTTTCTAGCTGCAGCTCACTGTCTTCCTAGCTTTCCGAGTCAGTTTCATAAATGCAGAAACGATTGTGCAATTGCTGTTGTCTAGAAGAGGATCCCCCCCCACCCCACCCATCAGGCTGGATCCTATGCAAGAGCGCTGGCTGCAGTGAAGATGTGGACCAATCGTTACGTGTCCCCTAACAATATTCAGTACTATCTACTTCCATATATCCCGCCTGACTTCTATGGGGACCAGTCACAGAGCAGGGATGTAGCAAAATAAAAAAGCATCCTTGTTAGGGCTTCTGCTCCAGGCGACCACGTCTGACCCTCCAGCTCCAGCCACAGCTGCTGTCGGGAGCAAGAGTGCACTGAAGTTCGATGCCCGAATCAGGGACTTCCATGTCACAGCGAACAGGACGGCCTTCTTTGGTGAAGAAGCTGAAGGCAGAGGCTGGTATCTGGGAACGCAAGAAACAAAGGTGAAGGGTCCGGCTCAGCTACCGACTCAAGACACCTCCATTCTAAGCCTTCTCAGGCCAACAAAACAGGAAGTGTACAAAAGGCAGGACGTTTACTGCATACGTGTTGCTGGGCTCATTGTAGGCTGAAAAGGATACGTGTCCCTCAACGTATTCTTTCCCAAGCAGAGACCTGTTTTCCGGCACGCACTCAAGAGCAGACAGGGCTGCTGGATGTCTGGGAATGGACTCATTGCTAGGATGAAAAACAGCCCACTTGGCCTTGCTGCCGAAAGGGATAAGAGGAGCCACACAAGCTTGCCATAGCCCCAGATAGTGTCCCCATTGTCAGCCAAGGCACTGAAACCAGGTATCACCAGGGGCGGGGGGAGAAGACCCATGGCAGGGGGTGGCAGGGTTTAAAATTCCTGCCACTTACTAGTAAGAAGGTTGGCCAGGCGTGGAAGCCAAGGGCCAGCAATGGAACCCTGGAAAGCAGCCCAGTCTAGCCTGGTAGCTTGTACATCCTACCAGAACTCTTACCAGAGGGGCACTCCCAGCCTTCTATGCACCCCCTGTGGACTCCGTCCTCCCCCTCCCGCATGCACCTAAGCTCTCCACTCCCGAGCTGTTGCCTGCACTCCAGGATTCAGGGTCACTCTAGGGCAGCTGCAGGCTTTTACGGGAAAACAAAACTGAAGTGAAATTGGATTTGACATTTGGCTATTTCCACTATGGCCTTGACAGTACTGTATCTATTTACACCAGCAACCAGACTATTCTAGAAGTTGGACTCAGATGCTGCCCTCTTGCCTGCTTTATTGTAAAACAAGTTTCTGTTCCCCTTGGCAGGGGAGGGTAAGCATAAGCCTGCGCCCAGGCAGGTGTGACTGAAAGACAATCTCTGCTTGGGACCGACAGTAGGCCTTCTTGCTCAGAGGTGTGGCGCTATAAGCCCCACTGAACACCCCACCCCTACAGGATCCACACCATCGGAAGACTCACCTGGCTACTGATTCCCACTGCAACGTCTCCCACTTTGGCTCCCCGGAACTCCCGGATGTGAAGACTCTCCCCACTGAGCAGGTGGATCTCAATTTTCACCCCTGAAAAGACAGGCCTTGTTGTGAGAGCAATCGCAGAGCCCGGGATTCGAGGGAGGGCCTCTGGCTTCAGGTCACCCCATCTGCACTCTGGGTCCAGTAGGAACTTTTCCTGCTTTTATGCAAGAGGAAAGGAAGAACTCTGCTTCGGCAGAGGGGAGAGAAACAGGGTGTCACACCCAGTACTCTGTGCGGCGGCTGCTCCTTCATGGGGTGCTTTGAGCTGCACAGACCACACATGTGGCTCTTCCTGCCTGGGGAGGCCTAAATTTGAGCAAGGCAAAGCAAAAGGTTGATCAGGGTTGGCAGCAAGAGGCCAAGATGGCCCAGGGAAAATTCAACGGTGAGGCACCAGCAGGGCCAGTAAAAAATTCAGTGAGCTGGCAGCAGTTGGTCTATCAAGACTTACTGGAGACATGCAGGGGGAAGCGCCAAGCCAGGAGCCTCCACCAGGAGCATCTGGCGGGGGGGGGGAGGTGGCGGCAAAAGAACGGGAAGTTGCCTCAACTGGTCCTGCAGGGATTGGCAGAATGGATAGGAAGGGAAAGCAACAGTCTGAGGACAGGTCTCAGGCCCACCAGGACAACAGCTCTAACCTTGCAAGAAAGCCAAGAAGAGGGAGGAAGACGATGACAGCACACCTGTTCTTAGAGCAACTGAACTGCCTTTGCTCTCCCACAATGTCTCCTAGAGCGGGCACTCTTGCAAGGCAGTGCTGGTGACCGACGTCCACATTCCTGTCCCTGTCTCTCAGGCAAGCATCTTCTACGGACGCCGTGTCAGCCCTGTATTGCTGGACTACCACGGTCCTCTAAAAAGAGCCTTGAGGCACTTTCAAAAGGCTGGCCAACTTATAGCTGCGTCCGCTTTCGTGCACGACAACTCACTGCAGCAGATGCGTGAAAACGTCTTCCCCAGCTGTGAGACAGTCACATGCAAACACACCAACAGTAGGGTCAAAAGGCCACACAATCCTTTTCGTACCACTGGGATTTCATGCCGCTCTTCAGGGGAGTCAGGTTCCCCCCCCCCCCACTGGAGCACACATATGTCAGGCCTTTAGCAAGCAGGCTCTCGTCCATTTCTGGCCACAATAAATCAGTCCACGTTAAGGTGCCACGAGATGTGTGGGCATACAATGGAGGTACCAGGGCAGCCCCTCTCAGAACACAAGTATAGGTCGGTCCTCCTTATCCACGGATTTGACCCAACATGGGCCTTGAACCACGCCAGGAGGGCCGACCTGTACCAGAAGAGAGTCTGAGACCCGGGGAGGTAGCGTGCAACCTCGCTGAGCCTCAGAAGGCCCCTGGAAGGCCCTAGAAAGGCACTTCTGGTTTTTGCAAACCGCGGCCACCCTGGGCCACAGACAACGTCCTGGACGTGGCTGACAGCCCCCACCCACAAATTCAATGATCAGTGGGGGCTCTGGGAACAGAACCCCCACAGATGCAGAGGGCAGACTGTATACCAACTAGTAGAAGAGCCAACGCCACACTGGTGGCAGCTAAGAAATCAATGTGGCTTCCATATTCTAACTATTAGCCGTGATTAGGTAATTCAATTAGCAATTAAGTGTTAGTCTGGCAACGGCGAACATACCAAAAAAATGGAACAAACTAATAAAAACAACACTTGGCAAAGGAACTTGGTGAAACTTTTTGTATCTGGCTCGCTTCGGAGATGGTGTGCAATTAAAGGGCCCTACCGTCAAAATAGGTGGGTGTATCTGTTGGTTTGCTGCGATGTAGCCAGCTGCTCCAGCTGTTGCTCTGCTCATCTGTCTGGCTGCTCCACGAATGCACCCCAGAACTCATGGTGTCCTTCAGACTGTGAGAGGTTTTCATGGAGCCCTAGAGAAGCAGGTGAGAAGAGCCAGTCGGTTTCCTTGCCAGTGCATACAGCGGCTCAATGCCCCAAGTCAGTGGGAGGGGTGTGTGTATCCCCTTAGAGTTAAGAACTGCTCCCTCTTCGGCGGTATTTCGGTGGGGGCTGAAGACCTTTTTGTTTCAGCAGGCTTTTAGTTGCTGACAGGCTGGCTGGTTTTTGCATCCTTTTTTATACTTTTGTATATTTTATGATCCATGGGATTGGCTTTTACATTTTATTTTTTAATACTGTTTTTAATTATTGTCTTTTAACTACGATGTAATTATTTTATTGTGTTTTAACTTTGTAATGCCGCCTTGGGTGCCTTTGGGCAGAAAGGCGGGGTATAAATTTAATAAATAATAATAATAATAATATTGGCTTCACCCAGCACCACTCATCCTTCCCCAGCAATTCAACACACACTGGGGGATGGGAACTAGGATATAGCATGTGAACACCCCCCTCCCCCAGCACCTGCTCTACAGAGAGGAAAATGTCAATCTGAATGTAGGATATGCATTTTTTTTTTAACCAATCCTTTTTAACATGGGAAATGCTTCAAAATGGAATCGAGAAGACGAACATATGGAGGAACAAATGCATAACGGAGGGATATCCAAGACGCACAAGGACAGACGGAATAGAAAAGACCTTTCTTTAGAGGTACAGCAATGCCTTAACTTTCATCACTTTGATCTCTCAGCCGTTTTCAATTATAATCACATTTCGGCTAACATTACTGTTGCCATCGAACCAAAGTGCAGCCATCTTAAGTCTTTTGCTTAGTCTCTTGTCTAGAGCTGCTGAAGTATGTAGCAGTTTCTCTCTTTGCTCTCATTGTTTTCACTCATTTGCCCCCACCTGTAACCTTCTCTATGCAGTGCCACTAGCCCTCACAATAGATAGAGAACTGGTTCAAGCCACTCTTTAGTGTTGCCATCGAACCAAAGTGCAGCCATCTTAAGTCTTTTGCTTAGTCTCTTGTCTAAAGCTGCTGAACTATGTGGCAGTTTCTCTCTTTGCTCTCATTGTTTTCACTCATTTGCCCCCGCCTGTATCCTTCTCTATCCAGTGCCACTAGCCCTCACAATAGATAGGGAACTGGTTCAAGCCAGCAGAGCTTCCTCCCTTATCAAAACGGTCACAGCATATTCTCACGGCCCAATTGACACAGAGCTTCTCATGTCCCAGCCCCTGTGTAGTAATTTTCCACCAAGCAGCAGCTTGGGGGGGAGGGGGAGAGGGATATAAATATGATTTAGAATTGTATGCCTTTGCCTTTTTCTCTGCCTGCCAAGTGGGGCAGGGAGATTGGCCCGCCTGCGCAGGTGTAATAAAGATGATCCTCATACTCTCTCGTTTGCTTGTTTGCCTTTTTAAATGCTTTTCCTGCGATGGAAACCATTTTGGGCCGATTTTCAGCAACATTAACCCCTGCTAACAGGGCAAGAGGCACTTTTTCAAGTGGTGCTCCCCTTATACTTAGCAGGGGGAGAATAACTGCCCCTCTTCACCCCAGTGCAGTGTCTTTTCTAGAGGCTGTTGCTGATGGTGTTCTGCATTTTTTTAGACTGGGAGCCCTTTTGGGACAGGGAGCCATTTAACTATTATCATTTTGTCTGTAGACGCTTTGTGAACTTTTTATTGAAAAGCAGTATATAAATACTGTTAATTGATTTATTATATAGTTATTTAACTTTTTCACTGGCCAAAACAAATTTGCAAGCTAAATAAGGCTGCGCTTTGACATTCATCCATGCTCTGGCCCCTAACCAGGCAAACGCAAGATATTGCTATAAGAATTCTGCTACACATACTTGATAGGGTTATATTTAGCTTAATATTTTGACAGCCTAGTGGAAATAGGAGAAAGTAGGATCAACCCCTACTACCATCCCTACTACATTAGCATGATCCCTGCTGAGTGAAAATAGTGAGAACGACCACATATCCTTAGAGACAGAGAAAGGAACAGTGTAAAGATGTGGCTTTGTGTAGGGCGGGAGGGTGGAGGACTCCAACGTGCCTTTAATGAGAAGCAACTGACTCACCTTCTCACTGACATCTGAAGGGAGGGGGCTGTCCAGACTGAGGCAGGAGAGCATTTGCTCCTGCTCTTCTAGAGAGTAGGGTTGAGAGAGGCTATCCAGAATCAGCGCTAGGGAAAGAAGAGAAGACCATGGAGAGCACAACCAAAGCCACTGGCTCTCACTCTGGGAGATCCTACCACACTTCCGACAAATTGTGGTAATGAGTATGGATGTCCAACTATCAGACCAGTTCCATATTACTGTCTGAACAACTTTCTCACCCTTATTTAATTCCCCAACCTCCCCACCGAAGGGAGCTTCCTACATTCAAGGACACGCCTCACCCAATTCACCTGTCGAGAGAGCCCGGCACATCTGCCATGGAACCCCAGCACGTTGCAAAGGGCTCTAGGAGCACATGCTCAGTCTTGCAATCGCACCCATGTGCCCAGCGGCGTCATGCAGCCGGAACGCTGGGAGGGACGAATGGGTGAGTGGCAGCCCGCCCGTAGCATCATGCTCCATTTCGCCGGCTTCCTTGCCCCCCGTGGGGGCGGTTTTGTGTAGGGGAAGCCGGCAGAAGCCGGCGAAACGGAGCATGACACTACGGGCGGGCTGCTGCTCACCCGTTCGTCCCTCCCAGCATTCCGGCTGCATGACGCCGCTGCATGTGCCCCACCCACTGATTTACAGACGTTCTAAGGTACAGGCCTGCAACGTTCACAGGTGCTTTGCTCCACAGCCTGCCAGTTCTTTGGCAATCCAACAGCATTAAGTTCATCCCATCAGCCACCTGGGGTGCTTTCAACCCACTCTCATTCTCCATTTCCTTCAGGGGAGCTATGGAGATCTGTTCCATTTTTTTAAACCACCCGCCCTCCCCTATACCCATGTTTCCTTCTCCTCTGCAACAACCACGGGGGCACCATGAGTGTCAGTATTATGGGTGGACCCAACTCCTCCATGTCTTTTTTCAGCCCTCCAATCAGTAAGAAAGAATGTGTAATCCTTCAGGGTCTTTCAGAAAGAAGAGCTACACAGCAGGGCCCAATAAGAAGGTGGCCGAACAAAGGCATTTTTAAAAAGAAAAAGAGGAGAAACCCAACGGGCAGTTTCATCCTTACCAAACTCCAGCTGCTGAAGCTCATACTCAAAGGTGGCATGTCGCAAGTCTGCCCGGCTGCCACTTTCGGGGCTGAACGGGGCCAGGAGGGAGGACTGAAGAGAGTGGCACAACCACTGGCATTCTTCGCCATCCATGCTCGGCCGAGTTCTCCCAGTCGGACCCTGACAGGGGAACGACGGACTGGAACTTCTCATCAATGGCTGCGGGCTAGCAGGAGGCTCAGGCAGGGGCCGGGAGAGCAGGAACGGCGGTTCTGGGAGGCTGGTTCCTTGGATCAACTGCAGGCACCTGGGTTCTCGGTATTCTCCTTTCCAGGGGCTCTTCAAGCCTCCCACTACCAAAACAAAAGGGCAAACAGAGGAACTGTTAGACCACAAAACAAAGAAGGGCACAGGGCTATCCTTCATCCACTGGGCACAAATTTGCCCAAGATAGCATGCCCCCAAGGTTCAAGTCAGAAAACAAAACCGGGTCTTTTCTGCCCCATTTAAGATGGGAGAAAACAATGTTGGTTCTGGAAGGAGGACCACTGTGGAAGCATCACTTGGTCCCACACCCTGGACAGGGTCACCTCTTCCCATTTCCTCCCAGTGTTTGGCGAACCCTGTCAATTTGTGACTTTGCCACAAAGCTAGCTGAGTTTTTAATTTCCACAACAAGACGAAATTTTGACGTGGCCGATTCTCATTTCACAGAATGCGTTGGTAGAATTCTAGATTCTAACATCTCTGTTGACAAATGGGAGAAGGAATGTGGGACAGTCGGGCCCTCGGTGTCCATGTTCCACCTCCCCCCATCCACAGATACCAAGATGCGTGGATACTGGGGCTTGCTTTTAAAAGTCTTAAAAATCAAAGTCAGGAAATAGTCTTGCCTACCACAGTGCTGCGAAACCATGCTGCTTGCAGGGCTGCAGGGCACTCACTGGTGCTCTGGAAGCCACTTCTGGTTCACACGACCCCCTCCCTCAGCCCTGGATCGCCCCAGCACAAGGACCATATATACTTGTGTGTAAGTCAAAAATTGATCCTGAAACATTGACCCTGAAATATGGGTAAATGTGGTAAATAAAGCTTCGAAGAGCAGCTGCTTGGTGATGCGGGGAGGACTGGGTTGAGAGGCAGGCTACAAGGGGGTGAGGAAAAAAACAGAGCAACTGAACTTATCAGTAATTGTTCTGAGGCAGCAACAGACAGCAAACAAAAAAAACAGCAACCATTTTAACTTCTCCTTTAAAAAGGGAAGGCGCTTATGGAAATCATAGTCTTTATGAGGGCTGCTATTGTATTCTTCACAAAGCCTACAACTCCCATAAGCACCTTCATCTCTCTTCCTTCTTGTTTGGAGACTAGTTCCATTTCTGTGCTGCCTCAGAATAAGGAGAAACGGGCCCATTTTTTGGTTCTGTTGCTGCCTTAGAACAATTACTGGTAAGCAGTTTTCAAAGAATTTCATATACTACTAAGTTTTACCCTCGACTTATCCAGAGACCACAGCAAATTTTATTATTGTTTGCATAACACGTGCCCTTGACTTATCCATGAAGTAGCCTTATACATTAATATATAGGATAAGGTTTTGTTTTTACTGAGCGATGAAGCGCTGAGCTTCAGTTGCCTTGCGGACAAAGGACATTCTCACCCTGCTCAAGCGCCATGCAGGCCTTTGCCCTCAGCTCTGCTGCAGAGGCCCGTTTCACTGGATCCTTCTCGAGGCCCACCTTAATGACATGGGCAGTGGATGGGTGGCAAGATGATGGGATTTCTCTCAGGGGAGGTGGTTCCTTTGCTATCTGAAGAAACACAGGAAGCGGGAGAAGGTTGAATCAGTGGAGCCTTCTGAACATGCACAAATGGATTCCAATGGGCAAGACCTTCACCCATCTAAGCTCTGCTGTTGAGTCGCTGCATGCAAATGGGGCAGTCCAAGACACCAAGTTAAGTCAGGCATCAGGTTTTGTTTTTTAAAAAAAACTACTGAAAGTAAAGTGCACAACCACAAAAGTGAAATCAGGACTACTTGTAACACATCATACTACTTGTAACACAACATACTTAAGGCAAAACAAGCTCCAGGATGAAGGGATTCCCAAACACCTTACTAACGTGCCCTCAATCTACGTATGTTAGTCCATACTGACCTACTGGGATCTCTGGTCAGATTTATTAGAGGTAACTTACCTTGAGGCACAGAGGGTGATTGTAATACCGGGTCCAAGGATGACACCCATTCAACAGATGAAGCATCATACAGCAGCTGCTCCAAACGTCCACCTTCGAGTCGCAGCGCTTGCCCATTGCCACTTCCGGGGCGAGGTGGGTCTCGGTGCCAGGAATGTAGTCCCCTGGAAATGCAATGTGTGGGGGGAGAGCTGCTCTCTAAGGTCTTGATGGGATCTGCTGCATGGAAGCAACCAGGCTCAGACCGTTCTTAAGATGCAGACCAGCATGGGAAGTCTGGGCCAAACACAGTTCTAGTGTCAGGTAGAAGAGAAGCTTGACGTTGGGCAGGGAGGTACCTGGGTTCGAATCCCCACGAAAGCCACCAGGAGGTGGGGCTTGAGCAACTCACTATCTTGGCCTAACCCACCCCACTGTTGGTGGGCTGTTGGGAAGAGAAAATATCTTAGCCAAAGCTCTTTGGGGGAAGAGTAGAGTACAAAAGTGATAAATAAAGGTACAACATTGCATTGTATGCTGGGCTTGCAGCTGTTGAAGGCTGTGCCCCCAGCTGTTCAAGGTCAACTGACCAATAGCATCAAGCTATGCCAAGCCTCGGCTTCTCATCTTCCAGGGCAGAAGATGGCAGTCCTGCCAAGGGACAAGGTTTGTACATGTATTACTCCAGCAAAGCAGCTGCTTCAGGCACTGAGCTGCAGAGACAGTGGGTGGTTCCCTGCCCGGGCAGCCCAGCCAAACCATAAGAAGAGTCTTGTGGGGTCCCCAAAGCAAAGTCAGCAGAAGAGTGCCTAAGTGCTCCCCTACAGCAGGGACATTTTGCTCTGGACTGCTCTGTTTCTTCACCACCTTATGAACAAGTCTGTAGTCCTGACTCGCCTCACCTCAGTGCGTTCCGGCAGTTCAACCTACTCTAGTCACAATGGCTTTTTTCCACGGTGGCCTCTTCTTCCCTGGCTCTCCTGGACGCCGCCATCTTGGACCATGTGAGATCTTGCACGATTCGCACAAGAACAGAATCCAAGGTCTCACAGAACCCAGCGGGCTCTGGGATTGCCAGAAGAGGAGGCCACTACGGATATCCAGCAGTGCTCCTGTGAGTTCGCTGCAGGGCACACAGTTTGGGAACCACCGCCTTACAGGGTTGTTGTGTTACAAAATGTTAACCTACGTAATGGAATTTGATCACCCCAAAGCGCGACACACTTTTTAATTTTCTTAAAGTGAGTTACTTGCCCCATGATGGCAGTTAAACGCTTGAAAGTGTGTGGACAATCTGTGCTGAAAATGTCAGAAGCCTAAGTAAGGTTTCCAGTGATCGAAGGAAGGGACCTCCTCATCCCGCAATGACTCCCAAAACTGGAGACAATTCGGTTTGCATATATTTATACAGATTGCAGAATCAAACGTTACTTTTTACAAAATATAGATTGCCCCAGTGTGTCATTTTGTGGCTGAGTATGGATTGCACATAGTCCCAATTATGCCTAAATGCTGGGAAACACACAGGGTCAAGGTCTTGTGGGGGAGGGGACAGGTAACAGGCAGGGTGGGCAAGCACTGCCCCCGTGAGACCTACGACCAGGGCTGGCTCTGGACATCTAGGAAAATAGCGTGAGGAACAGTCTGGATTTAGGCTTGGAGGGACATATCAAGCAGCCTCTTGGCTGTTACAGCTTACCTGTAAACAAATGCTTTCCCACACCATCAGGATGAAGATAAGCTGCATGGCCAAAATCGCACAGGACAGCATGGTTTCCGTCACCAGATAAGAGGACATTGTCAGCTGGCAAGGAAAAGGGTTACAATGGTTTACTTGCCATCAAGAGTGAAGTTTGTCCCCCAAACAAGGCCTTGTTCTGCACCAAGGTGGTTTAACCTACTGTAGATAAAGGTTTACCACTTTCAATTGGAAGCGCACATAGCTGAATTTCCCTCCAGAGAGATTTAGAAAATCCTTCACAAAGCAAACTAACATGTCAGGTTGGTTCAGAGACCTTCTCTTTGGCATTTAGTTTTCTATGGGGGCGTATTCAATAATGGAAGCTCCCACCTAGAGTGTGAAATGGTACAGTCTAGCTATAGCTAGACCACCTTGGTAAGTTCAAACTGCCTGCAGTATGGAGTCTCCAATCCAGCCCTCTGGGGAGATGCAGGAGCCAGTAAACTATTGAGCAACCTCCCTGCTCCCAGAAAGGTGGCCAATTACACACGTACCTTTCACATCTCCATGGAGAATGTTGTGAGTGTGAAGATACTCCAAGCCCTCCAACGCTTGGCCCAGGTAATCAAGAGCCCTGTCTTCTGGCAAATAACCACGCTGTTTCAGCAGCTGACCAAGTGACCCACCTGCAAGGAAGCATTCCCAGGATTCAATATAATCCAAGATTATATTATAATCCAATATAATACAAGACCACAAATGCCGCCAGGCTCCAAAAAAAAAATCATTACATTAAGGCCTCCCATTTTCCCATCCCCACCCCATGGAGAACATTAGGTGGCACATTGGGGGGGGGGGTGCGTATTCACACCATGGAGAACGTTCGGTGGCACATAAACTCTGCTCCAGCTGGCGGCAAGAAGAGAAGCCGCTAGAAGGGGATGGTTGCAGCAACAGCAGAAGCAAATGAGGGGAAGAAATCAGAGGGACCTCTCCCCAGCTCAAGAAGAGAGGAAGGGATCTTCTGCGTGGCACTGCATTTTTGAGAGCACATCCCAAATGCAGTGTAACACAAACAACTCCCTGCTCCTCTTCTGAGCTTGGAGCTGAACAGCAGAGTGGTGAACTGTTCCTGACTTCACACTGTGTGATTCAGAGGTACTTGCCTTTCAAATTCAGTATAATGCTCATGACAGGAACTGGCCTTCCAGGGCAAGTCATGCCAAACACCAAGGGCATCCAAAAGTAATAGACCTCTACTCATCAGTAGAGCTCTGTATACTTGAGCTTATTTTAAATACCATACCAACATACACCAAAATTCGCACACTAGATTTCTGTAAGCAGTACAAATTATGTACTTTACAAATATTGCATAATTTTGTTTTCTTCTGGCCGCAGTGAGAAGGAGGTACGCAGAAGATAAAAGCCTTAATCTCTGACTACTGGAAACTCTGTGCCAACTTCCTTCTCTGGTTTCTGAGATTTCACCAAACAGCATGCACATATTTTCAGTTCTACTTTTCCAGCCTTGGGGCTAGAAGGCTCATTTCATAGATCGTTATCAGTTCTGAGAGTTGCTCCCAATTCCTCAGGGGCCACTATGAAAATGATCCCTGATTTGCCAGGATTACCCATGCGGCCAATACAGGAAGCACTGCACAGGTTTCGTTTACCCAACAAGAAGTTTACATAGTCAAACCTAATTGGCTAGATAGCAGTGTGACATCATTACATTCAGTACATGATCCACAACTTGCTGGACTCAGTCTAGGAGGAAAAAAAATGAGAAAAAAATTTGGTAATGAAGCAGCAGTAGAGCAATTGCTCCCTCAATTGCTACTTTAAGAGGCAAAAAAGTAAACGGTCACCCCTTTACTGGAAATCTAGAGCAGGACTGTCAAACTTAAGTCCCAGGGTCAGATGCGGCTCTCGGAAGCTGTTTATTCTTCCCTTGGGCTCTTCCAGCACCACCATCAGCTGTTGGGCTATGCTGAGGAGTCCCTGCTGAACGGGCAGCCCCCATGATATCTGGGCTCTCCCATATCTTGAAAATATGATCAAGATTTGTGCATTTCCTCTTCTGTCATTTGCAGCGAATGAGTTTCTCAGTGGGGGGGGGGAGTGCTTGTTTCTGATCATCACCTACTTACTGACATCACTTCCTCCCAATAACATCGCTTCTGGCCCTCAGCCGGCAGCACAAAGGCTACTCGGCCCACTGCATGAAATGGGTTTGACACCCTGGACCTAGAGTATCAATCTTAAATTTGGAATGATAAACTCAAACGTGATATACTCGATCTGTTTAGGAGAAGCAGGATTTACAAGACAGAAAAGAATGAAAGAATAGCTAGAGAAGCTGCCCCATCAACAGGCAGCTGATTTCTAAAGAAAATGGCTAAGTTTATTGATCACAAGTCACAGAAATAAATCCAGCATCTGTACAGTCGCGCCTCATCTTACACAAAGGGTCAATGAATAAAGCTCAAGTTGTGTATACTCAAAATTGCCAGGAAAATCCTTGACATCCAGCAAATGCATCCTGTCTGTTTAAACATGACAAGACACAGGTGGGGACAGACACCAAGCAGCACACTCTGTCTCAGGCTCCCTTCAGAGCAAGTATAAGTGAGCAGAATGGTGGGCAGATTTGTCTGCAGGGCTTAAACTGTTAGATTTTTTGTCTGCCGGCCACATGAAGTTGAATTCATGCCAGTCTATCACGAGCAAGATGGACACACAAAAGCAGGTTGCCAGCACTCCTGGTCACATTCGCACAAACAAAGATCCCAAAGCAAGATGATTCCTGGGATAAAGAAGCTACATTGTAGAGATCAGGATTTCTGGGTTGCAAAAGCATGTGAGCGCATGAGCGTTTTTTAAACACAGACCCTGAAGACCAAGTACATTATGTGGGAAACGAGGTTAGGGGTGTGTGTGTGTGAAATCAAGGTTCGGTCTCACTCCTTACTCTTGCCTAAGCCTCACTGACAGATCAGGCAAGGGGAAAGCTGGTCTGAAGACAAGACAGACTTTCCTTTCTCTCTCCATTCTTTACCAGAGAAATATGAAGAGCCCTTAAAGGTAAAGGTTTCCCCACGACCAAATGGTCTAGTCGTGACCGACTGTAGGGGGCGGTGCTCATCTCTGTTTCAAAGCCTGTAGAGCCGGCGTTTTTGTCCGAGGACAAGCTTCCGTGGTCATGTGGCCGGCATGACTCTATGCCATAGCGCACGGAACGCCGTTACCTTCCCACCGAAGTGGTCCCTATTTTTCTACTTGCATTTTAGGTGCTTTTGAACTGCTAGGTTGGCAGGAGCTGGGACAAGCAACGGGAGCTCACTCTGTCAAGCAGTTTCGAACTCCCAACCTTGCGGTCGAAAGCCCAGCAACAGCGGATTAACTTGCTGTGCCACCATGTCCCTTAGCTAGCTTTAAATGTTTGTCAGCGTAGTGAGAATGCAATCTGGACCAGGCATCTTTACATTTCTTGGTGCCCAACAGCTACCCAACAGTCTGTAAACAACTACCCAACAGTCACATCAGAATTCAGACTGATTGCATCATGACGGGTGACCCAATTTATTTCCTGGTGTTATTTCCATGTTAGAAACCATCTACTAATCACTGTTGTTGCAAAGTAATTAGCGTCCTTCTTGACATCCAGTTTTTATCCTATACCTTCCATTAGCTCCATGAAGATAGTCACCCACGGACCCTCCTTCACTGCTCCATATAAGGGAAGGACTTTGGCATGCGTCACGCCAAGGCACGTAGTCAACTCCTCTGCACGGAAGTGTTCGACTTGCACCTTACGAGAAGGAAGAAGGTAAGAAGGTTCACGCTCTGTGGTTATAGGGCTATCTACATCAGCATCTCATAGGTTAAGGAGAGAAAACAATGGCTTCCCGCAGGCTGGGAGGTCTCAAGAAGCCACATCATCGAGGCCCATTTCTGCTTCTCTGAACCAAGTAAAAGAGTGAGTTTGAAAGAGGTACAGAAAACTTCACCTCGAGCCCAGAGTCACAAGTGATTGTGCGAGAAGCCTGGGAAGCTGAGAACTGACACGCTAATCAGGATGTTTGTTTTTCTTGCCTGATGTCTGCTGGTTTTATTGGTGGCTTTTCCTATTTATTGGTTATTGCATTTATACGCTCTTGTCCTCCTCCTATTTTTGTGACTGTTTGCTGCTGGCTGTTCTGATACATTCAAATGTTAAAAGTAAATGCTCACTTTTACTTTGAAATACCGTTTTTATTTATACTGTCTGTATGTCCAGTACTGGATTTACCAAAGGCTGGGAAGGATTCTGCGGTCAGCAAGACATGCACACACTGACGCTGGGAATGCCCTGGCACGTCGAGAGGGGTCTGTGCCGACTCGAAGCCTGGCAGCGTGTGCTTGCGAGTCTGCTGATGGCTGCTCACGGCCATGGTGCCTGTGTGCTGGGTCAGTTGGCTCAGCCAGGGCACCTTGCCAGGAACGCCACACAGAGTGGCAGCGGGAATTGCCCAAGCCTTGCCCTGGTGGGCAAACATGTCCATGGGCACAAACATACCACTGCCACCAAGGAAGGAGGGGACCCCCTGACCCAACAAGGACTGGTCCAGATGTGAGGAAAGACTATAAAACACAGAACAGTGAAGAGGAGGCTGAGGGAAGGGCCGGTGCGTGTGGCAGCCCTCCCAGGAAAGCTAACTCGGCAGCAGACACAGCGAGGAGGAGACTGGGTGCAGTCACCCTTCCCTGCCAGTGACTCCGAGGCCTCAGTATGGTCCCTAGCTCCACTGAAGCATTTTTCTTCTTCAAGGCTGGGTGGCCACAGGTAACCTGCAGGGTGGCCGCTTACCTCTCACTTCCAGTCCAAATGGCCCCACAGAGGGACGAGCCACACGCTGTGATTTTAACAGTTATCATAAGCCACACTGGGCACCCTTTGGGGAGAAAAGCAGGATACAAATCAAGTCCACTGGAAGCCCGGGGGCAAGGCAGTGAAAACCCTGAACATATGCAGGATTCTGAGGCTGGAGGAAGGTCCAATCCCCAGTAACCACACCTTGATTTGACCTGTGCGGCACAGCGGTGCGGGAGGAAAAGATGAGGCGGAGAGAAGGGCCGTTGAATTAAAACAACAACAATACCCCACTCACCCAGCGCTGAGAGACACAGTGGGAAAAGAGGATTTAGAAAGCCAAGAAACTGGCTGAGAGTTGAGTAGGATGAAGATAACAATGGACTGGAAAAGAGGAACTTGCAAGACAGCAGGTACGAGGGGCAAGGAGCTGGGGAAAGAAGAACCAAGGAGAAGACTGGCCACAGAAGGCAGTCGGGGACAGGAATGGCTAGAAGCTGTTAGCAGGGAGGAGACAGGCAGGGGAGCTTTGGAAGTCTGAGGATAAGGAGGCCACTGCTCTTCCCACTACACTGCACAGCTGCACAGCTTGGAGCTCGGTTTCCCGGAAGTAGGCAATGATGGCAACGTCATCGCCGAGTGTCCTGGAGGCACTGCCGTCCAGCCATGGAAAGGGGTCCATGTAGCGGTGCAAAGGATTAGAGGGGCACACTGGAGACAACCTGAGCCGGGTGGCGTAAACCCAATTTCACATAGAGTGGGCTCTCAGTATCTGCGGAGGATCTGTTCCAGGACACCCCCATTGATACCAAACCCCACGGATGCTGGAGTCAGCCGGGAGGGGGCCGGGTCACAGTGTCACAATCATGTTAGGGCTGCACTGGAGGCCACGCCAGGCCCACAGCCCCCACCCCAGGCCTCACCACCTTCTCAGAAGGCCTCCAGAATATGACCGGAAGCCACTTCTGGTTTGTTTCCTCAACTCCCTTTCATGTCCAGGAGATGTTCTGAGCCTGGGGAGGCCAGTGAAGTGGGCCGCATGCCTCCATGCAGCCCACAACATCTCCTGGATGCTACAGGAAATTGAGGACGCGACCCGGAAGTGGTTTCCAGTCGCATCCTCAAGGCCCTCTGAGGAGCAGGCTCGGCATCTATGGCTGGTGGAATCTGGAGGCCAAGTCTGCAGACGATGAGGACCAACCGCACTGATTTGAATGAGGCAGCCAAGGCTCTGGTTAGAGGCCTCCGGAACTGCCTGAGGGCAAACAGGAACCTGCAGGAAGCCTAGCAGAGCCAACTCGGTGGCAGAATTCAACTGCCACGTTTTCTTCAACCCAGACATTTAAAACGCAGCCTTCGTGTTCCCCCCCCATTCCCCCCTCTTTTTCAGAGTTTACCACTGCAGCCACGCTGCAGCCAAGAGAAGAACTAAAGAGAAAGCAGATGCTGTTTAGTCTGGCCAAGCAGTGAGTCTATGAAAGACAAGCAGGAAAATATGAGTCACTTTGGATGCACGCCACTGCATGACCGTGAAGCAAGTCTGGATCACAACTTGAGACTGAAAAAGGAGTAGAGGAGAGTTCAGAGCATGAAGGCCTGTTTCTGGTAAGAGGCTGGTGGCTTATTTGACTCCCATTTACCAGAAGCGCCGCCAAATACGCTAACTGTCATTAGAGCTCCCCATCCTGTCAATCCGGCTTCCTACTCCTCCGGAGGCGTAACTAGCAGGGCTCTCATGTCTTGGGACATGTGGTGCCATCACCTTACTGCAGCTAAGCAGGTCTAGGCCTGGTCAGTGCCTAGGTGGTGACCATGGAAACTGCTTTGGAGTTCCTTGATGGAACAGAGGCTCCAAGACATAAAATGAAAAAACCAAGATGACCTAAAAATGCCTGAAGCCATCCCATTTCTGATGCTCAGTTGTCATAGGTCTAGACAGGATCTGGGCGGGATACCACCCTGTGTGTCTTGGAGGACGGTTTGGATACAACTAGGGACACAATCCTATCCTGGAGTTAAGCCGGCATAGTTAGGCCAGCACAAGGGCCACCGTAAAGCGCGTTTGGACCAATTTCCACTCTCTGACTTAAGGAGGATGGTGCAGGTCTGTCTGCTGGTCTATCTGACTCCGAGAGTGGTCCAAACATATCTTATGGTGTCCCTTGTGCTGGCCAAACGTTGCTGGCCTAACTGGGCTGGCCTAACTCCAGGTTAGGATTGTGCTCTAGATTCAGAAACATTGGTGGTGCTAAACTAGGTCAGCGTTAGTGAGTATACCCAAATAACTGGGCAAAAACTTCCCCCTAGACCACCTAACCAAAAAAGTACAGTTTCTATTAGCAGGTTAAAAGAACCCTTTTGTCATTGTTATGGAAGTTATTTTCAATACTGTCTCTTGACATTTAAGATCTCCCACTTTGCCATCATGGGTTGCTCTCAAAGAGGAAAAAATACACCCTCAAAACGCCTCTCAAGCCATTGTTTTGGACTCTGTACAAGAGTGATCCTCCCAACTTGCTACACCCGCCACCCACACACAGCAGAGATTCCACTGTTTGGTGTGTCCATAGAAACGCCTTCCGACTCGACCTTGAGCTCAGCTGCAAACAAGTTGCAGCAGACGCTCAGAGCAGGCAGGGCTCCAGTTCTCAGCCGTGCCAGTGAAAAGGGAAGTTTTCAGTGCCCCGTTTCCCGCCCCCCCCCGCCCAAAAGCAAACACCCAGCTCCAAAATCTTTGCACAGAATCTACCTTTTTGGCTGCGCACTGAAAGCCCGTCTGCTTATCCTTGACCTTGTACACCTCTCCAAATGATCCTCCACCGATCAAGTCTTGGCTTTTGGTCCAGTGAATGTCTTCACGATACTCGTAATCCACGGCTTTAAGTTTCTGGGAATTAATTGGGGTGGGGGAGGGACAGGATGAGACCCAACTTCAGACAAGAGGAGCAATGGAAAAAGGGGAAGAACTAGACTTGAAAATGGGCAATTCTCGCAATGGAGACAGGTGGAAAACAAGAGTGCCCCAAGGATGTGTCTTGGGGCCGGTGCTTTTCAACTTGTTCATAAATGACCTGGAGACAGGCATAAGCAGCGAGGTGGCCAAGTTTGCGGATGACAAAAAACTTTTCCGGGTGCTGAAAACCAGAAGGGATTGCGAAGAGCTCCAGAAGGACCTCTACCAAGTTGGGGGAATGGGCAGCAAAATGGCAGATGCGTTTCAACATAGACAAGTGTAAAGTGATGCACATTGGGGCAAAAAAAATCAAAACTTCACCTATAGGCTTATGGGTTCTGTGACAGCTCAGGAGAGAGATCTTGGGGTGCTGGTGGACAACTCAATGAAGGTGTCGACCTGGTGTGTGGCAGCAATTAAGAAGGCCAATTCCATGCTTGGGGTAATTAAAAAAGGGGTTGAGAATAAAACAGCCAATATTATCATGCCATTGTACAAATCAATGGTAAGGCCACATCTAGAGTATTGCATACGGTTCTGGTCACCACACCTCACAAAGGACATAGAGCTGCTGGAAAAGGTGCAGAAGAGAGTGACTAAAATGATTACGGGGCTGGGGCACCTCCCTTATGAAGAAAGACTGCAGCATTTGGGGCTCTTCAGTCTGGAAAAAAAAGGCACCTGAGGGGGGACATGATTGAGACATAAAATTAAAATTATGCACGAAAGGGATAGAGTCAATAGAGGGATGTTCTTTTCCCTCTCTCACAATACCAGAACCAGGGGCATCCACTAAAATTGTGTGTTGGAAGAGTTAAAACAGATAAAAGGAAATACTTTTTTACCCTGCGGGTAATTAAGCTATGGAACTCCTTGCCACAGGAGGTGATGAACCCCTTTAAAAGGGGACTGCACAGATTTCTGAAGGGAAAGTCCATTGTAGGCTATAGGCCATGATGGGTTGGGCAACCTCTTTACGTTAATAGTAGGCTACTTCAGAATGCCGGGTGCAAGGGAGTGGCAACAGAATGCAAGTATCTTGTTGTCTACTGAACTCCCTTAGGCACCTGGTGGGCCACTGTGAGATACAGGAAGCTGGACTAGATGGGCCTTTGGCCTGATCCAGCAGGGCTCTTCTTATGTTCTTATGAAGATTGAAAACAGCCAACACACATAAAAGCCTTTCTCCCATAATCGTAAGGCCTAGAAATCTGCAATGAAGATACACCCAAGATGCAGTCCCTGAAACCGGATTCCAAAATAAGATTCCTGCTAACTGGCCCCAAGCATGTCATTCAAGTGTTAGACAGTTTAGTTTCATCCTGTGTACCCACAGCCATCAGGCAGCGAAAAAAGAAACACTTGTACATCATTTTACTACCATCTTGCTGCATATTGACTCAGTTTGTTTTACAGTATGAAAACAAACACTCCCTGTCTGATTCTGACCAAAGGTCCATCTAGTGCACAAGTTCCCCAGGTTAGCTACAATACCTAAAGGGACAGCCCTTCTCTGCTGTGGGTATATAGCGTAACACTGTCCAGGGTGATCGGGGGGGGGGGGTCGGCACGGGGGAGCACACCTCCAGGGGTGGCGCCCCCCCCACCTTCCCCTGCATGGCTACGCTTCATAGCTGCGCTGGAT
>JAJKFI010036108.1:0-78464 GCA_029204185.1 Lerista edwardsae
TGTGTGTGTGTGTGTGTGTGTGTGTGTGTGTGTGTGTGTGTGTGTGTGTGTGTGTGTTTAGACAATATACTGGGCTGAATAGGGGCAGCAGATTGCCCCGTTGCTTATAAGAGAGCCACCACTTTCAAAGATGCTTCTGCATCCAGTTAGCAGTGGTAACCAGGTTAGGCTGAACTTGCCTGGGAATTATCTGTGTTTACCTAGCAATTGTAATGTGTTAATTTCTGGACTCAGAAACTGTGGTGGTGTTGGGCTGGTTGCTGGATGCTCAGCATTCTCTGCTGCACCAAACAAATGTTCCATTCATTGGACCAGCCCTGTGTGCAGGTTCGCATCATAGCATGCCTTGTTTTTGGAACGCATACTTAAGTATTCTTCTTTAATCTCGTCGTGTTTTTTCTCCACTCCTCTCCCTTCTGTGCCCACTCACAGGAAAGGTTCCAAGTCAAGAATCCACCTTCTGCCTATATCCAGAAACTGAAGAGCTATCTGGAATCAGGCGGATTCAGCGGAAAGGTGACATCTAATTGACCAGCACTTTTCTTTTCTGCTTTCTCCCTGATTTTCCTTTTTTCTTTCTCTCCCCCATCCACCTCATAGGGGGGACTTCTGCATAAAGGTGCAAATCTTTTGCAGAAGCTGAAGAATACAGGCATAGCTTGGCAACCTCTTGCACAATCACCTTGAGATTTCCTGCAAAACACATTTTTCCCCCCTGCTACCTCTCTCTGTGAGGCTTTCCCTTCCCAAACATTTTGCCACCAGGGTAAAAATTATGCTTTCAATTGGGTCTGTTCCATGTGACTGTACTGGGTGTAACCTTTTTGCTCCTGCTCAGATCTGCAGGAAGGCATGCCCCTGTATGCCCCTGTATTGCCATTTTATGTGCAGTTATTGAATCTGCATTTTGTGACAGTTTGCTGTGGTTTGCAAGAAATGGAAGCTGCAATTTTGTATGTCCTTGCAGACCTTGTAAAACATGGCATCAGCAATGGCTTCTGGAATTGTGATTTCTGACCGTGACTAGTGATCCAGGAATGCCAGTAGCACTGAGTGTGACACAATCTGGCAGGATGCAAAGGGCCTGGCCACTGATATGGTAGTGCTCGTTCGAATTGGCTCTCAGACTTGGGCAGATGTGTCTAGTTTGCATAATTTACTGAGTTTGAGGCACAAGTCTGCATTTCATATCAGCAGGGGATGAAACTGCTTGCCGTCTCACTCTGTCTTTTTGAATGTGCGTAGCAATAAACAACCATTTAAAGAGCAAAGGATTCAAGCAACATCATCAGTTGTGAATGGCACATATGTGCTTAAATGTCTGGGCATCTCTGCGATAATGCAAAATCCATATGGTCCAAATTGGATTTCTCAAATCTGGATCATCACATTTGGACATTTGTTTCAGTTGTGGTGTTCTCCTTTGGCCATGCTACAACAATAATCTGATCTGGTTGCCTATTTTGCAACTGGGAAAAGATTTTGGCCTCCTTCCTGCATTAATTGGGAGGAAACTGGTTTCTTTAAGTATGCATGTGACAGTCACAATTGCTGAGGCTGTAAATGCAAATATGGGCACTTGGGTACTTTTGGAACCTTAAAAAAGTAACATGTAAACAGGTCACAAATAAAATTTTTTGGTAAGAATGATGGTCTTTATGTATGTCAGTCTTTTAACTTGTGATAGATTTTATTTTGTTTCTTGCTTTCTTCACCCAGTTTAAGAGGCGGGTTCAAGAGTCCACCCAAGTTCTTCGGGAGCTAGAGATATCTCTGAGGACAAACTATATCGGGTTAGTGCCAATTGCCAATTTTGTAGTCTTGTTTTATCCACTACAGAAGTTCTTACCCTGGCAACCTACTGCATCATCCACAGTGGATCCAGTGCCCACTTAGGCCGGCTGAAGCTGTAGGCTAAAATCACACGCAACCCAGAAGTGCTTCCCGGTCACACCGGTACCATTGGCACTGTGTCGTTGGCTGCAGCACGCTGTGGTTCTCAAACTGTGTATTGTGATCCAACAACGAACAGAGTTGTGACCCAGTTAGTGACCTGGTTTTTGGGCCAGGAAGCTGCAAGGCAGTCTGGGGTGACGTCGCATGATGTGGCCAATGAAGTGCATCAAGTGCTGACATGACTTGGAAGTGTCTTCGGGGTTGTGCACCATTTTACCCTCAGCTTCTAGTGGAGGTGGGCCTGTGACCCACCAGAAATTGAGATGTGACCCACAGTTTGAGAAACGCTGATCTACTAGTTAGGAATTTTCCCTCTGGCCAATCCTAGCAGTATGCAAAATATTGTATGCAATGTTACTACAGAAGTTCAAGTGTTCTTTTGTAAGAAAGACTTCTGAATGTCTGCTTACAGCTCCTTAATATACAGGATGGCCACATAGTCCCTTTGTGTGTGAGAGTGTGGATTTAGGATTGAAGCCATTTTAGGGACATTATTGATAGTTCTTCATGGGAGATCTTTCTGAAATGTGAGACGCTATTTTCAGGTTCATACCTGCGGCCAAAGCTGTTCTTGTTCTATCTGTTGATTAGGAGTCTTCTCACTGGCAAACCCTCTCAATGGGCAACGTCTCATTCTTTACCTGCTCTAGTTTTGAGGACCATGAGGGTCCACAATTGCTTTATGTTACCTTCTACCAACCCCTGCCTTGGTGATTCTTAAAATACAATGTAATTTCCACAGTAATTGGACTGCAGTTTTAAAGATGATGCATAGCACATACCCAGAGGAAAATGGGAATAAAAAAACCCACCAGCCACACACTCCTTGAATACAAAACTTAAGCCAACACTGATTTTGACAAAATGATCTTTATACGGTTCTCACCAAATCCTTGGACCTTTGGTGAGTCTCCAGGTGGGAAATGTCAGGCAACGTAATGACAGCCACTCAGAATGCCATTCGATGTGACTTTGTTGTCTAGGTTTGAAGTGACTGAGGGCCCAATCCTATGGGCCTTCTGCGCCAGCAATATGCTCATACCACTGGCACTAGGTGTCATGAAAGTACCGTAAGGCACTTCCCTGCCTGTGGTATGCTCGTACCACTGGCTCTGCGGCCTGCACCTGTCAGTGCTGGGCCTCAGCACCAGGTAAGAAACCAGCACTGGAGCGGCTGGGGGTATCGCCACCGGTTGGCCATGAAGCTTTTGGGGAAGGGGGAGGGAAGAGAAGAAGGGATTGGGACTGGGCAGAGGAGGGCGGCTTGAGGGAGGATCAGGCCCCAGCAGGGGGGTGAGGATGGTGGCAGAATCTGTCACCGAATCCTAACCCTCCTCCCAGGCCATGGAGCACTACATGGGCCTCCTTGCTATTTAGTGGGCTCAGATCCAAGGAAATCAATTGGGGACGCTGGGGTTTTACATACTGTTCTCCCCAACCCCTTGGGCCTTTGGTGAGTCTCTAGGTGGGACAAGTATGATTTTGACAAAAAGCCAAAATACCCTGTAGAGGCTCTGGGCCTGCCTCAGTTCCATAGAATGCAGTGGTGGCCATTTTGGTGCATAGAGTTGGGCTCCCTAAGGGCATCTTTGGTGCCTGTATCACATTTTTTGAAGCAAGGGCTGTGATATACACTGTAATATTGACATTGCTATGGCATTGTTCCTGCAGCGGCAGTGTTACAATTGTCCAAATGTAGTGTAAGCTAGGTGAAAATGAATTTCCCTTCGCAACTTGCAATTTGGTGAGAGTGGAGGGATAATTCTCAAGGGTTTTCCAAATTGCAGCCCCCTTTTCTGTTCTGTACAGCTGATTTGAGAGAAAAAAAGGGACTGCAATCAAGAAAACCATGGGGAGAGGGCTCACCCATCCCCCCCCCAATCGACATCTTTGTGCATGCTAATCTTCACACAATATATGTGCACATTTTCTGAGATCCCAGGACATTTCCAGCTCCCTTTCTTGGGCTTCTGGGACCCCTTTATGACCCTGGGCCCAGGTACGATGTACCCCCTCCACTTCCCTCTGGTGAACCTTGTAACTGGAAGGCCAAGTCTAAAAAGAATGACAAAAATACATACCCTGATTTGCTTGCAGTCCTCTCAAATGATACAGGCATTTAAAGCACATCAAAGATTTGTTAATGAGATGGTAATCGTTCATGTGAGCATGACTGTCAGTGTGACTTTAGGCCTCTTAAGTACTCTGCCTGCTTTGGCAGAGCAGAGCTGCCTCCCTACTCATTCTGTTCCTAACCCATTTTTTTTTGGCCCACACGAGCAGAGCAGCCCGAGGTTTTGCAGCAGAGGTCTTGGCCCTCTGCAGAGAAGGTGACCCCAGTATGTTGGAGGCAGCAGCCGACACCATTAATGACAGTGATTTATGCAGGCTAATTAACAGCTGAGGGGGGGGGAAAGCATTTATCTCTCTGGATGGATTGCCTGCCAAGCAGTCAGAAAATAGAAAGGAACACTGGAAGCTAGCATGCACAGGTTTTGTCAGCGTTTTGTGACAAATTTTATTATTGTGCCCAGTGCGGTACAAAGAAGGAGCAGCGGCACATTGGGAAGGAACCTTGGAGCCCGTACTCCAGGGGCTGCATTGTAGTCCTGTGAAAAGAGTATCAGGCTGTTTTTTTTATATGTGATGGTTAAATTGGTTTTTGGATTTGGCCTGTGTCTGTAATTTGCATGTAATATATTTCAGTGACCAGAATGTATTTTCCATTTCCTATTCCCTGTTGACATTCACAAATAGCAAAATCCCATCTAATTGAACATTTGTAGCAGCCCATGTGAAAAAGCCCTTGAGTCTGGAAGCTCTAAATCCCTCCATTGGCCACAGAAATAGGCCTAATTCCCGTGTTGCTTTTTTTTAATAGGGTGAAGTCACTGTGTCCTTTTTGACATGGTGAACATTTTCCCAGTGCACTTTGTACACTGTGCCCAGTGTGCAACATAACAGTGTGCTGTTACCAACATTACAGCCCAGATTACAGCACAGCACATTACAGCTTGACAGATTTTGTCAAGCAGTCACTTGAGTCATTTCCAGTTAGAAAATTGCAGGGGAATGGCAACATTTTCCAGGTTTCTCTATGGACTGGTATTTGCTGAAGTCCTGTTTATAGGTACAGCTCCAGAGAATGCCATAGATGCCTAATTCCTGTGTCACATTTTTACATGGAGGTGATCCTGCCACCTCTGGTTTGTTTGTTACTGTATAAGTGCATGCCCCCATATCTACGGGGATCTGTTTCAGGGACTTCCCTTGTGGATATGGAAACCATGGATACGGGGGATGCCTGCATGCGTAGAGGCCCCTGCATGCCTGTTAGAAGCACCTTGTTGCGGGGGTGCTTTTTGTTTGACGACCTTGCTTTATTGCAGAGCTGAATGTGCCTGCGTGTAACTAGCCTGCATGCCACAGAGAGACAGGAAGCAGGAACTCTTTCTTCCTGTTAGTTGCCCTCTAGCGGGCAAGCTGATTGTATGCATGTTTGACTGCAGTTAAGCAAGAGTGTTAAACAAAAAGCACCCGTGCTGCAAGGACTTCTGCTGTATACAGCAAAGGTAATGTAATGGGTGCAGGGGTCCCTGGGTCACCTATACTACCTTTCTCATACATACAAGGCAGTTTAGATAGGCAGGCTGCAATGCACATACTCAGAGCATGATGGCTATAACAGCCTTGAAGGTGACCCTGTCATAAGGTGGGTTGGTTTGGGTTTAGTTGTCCAGATTGTTTGTAAATACCAGATCCCAACGTGTGGAGGACCATGCAACAGAAGGAGTCACCATATGAAAATATCAAGGAATATCAACAACTAGCGAATTTGCTATATTAAAATTTAATGTGAGAAATGGAACATCGTGGTAGAAATTTCTTAAAAGCAAAACCCAAAATCATTAGAAGACAAAAAATGAGAATGTAAATACATGCTAATTGCAGGTTTGTTTGCTTGTTTGCTAATGAATCTGACATAAGTTTTCTGCAAAATTTCAGACACCAGACATTTCTTTGTCACTTGTATTGCTTGACCACACTTTAGAAATGGGTAAAATTGCCCAGACAGCCATATTCGTGATCCACCATTTAAATAAATGTTTACAGGGAGAAAATTTACCATGAATATCACAGAGCACAACAAAGGGAGGGGCAGGGGAGGGGAGAGAGCGAGAGATTGTGCCAGCATGGATAATAGTGGGAGGCTTAGATCCAAGTGCAGAAATCTCTCCTTAAACATGATTATGGTTGCAGGTGTCCTTGGATTCATCCCTGTCTCTCAGTACAATATTTTAAAGGGGCGAGCCTAGTAAATATGTCCAGGAAAACTATTAACCCACATATACACACCCATGCTGACTTTTATGGAATATCACCAGCTTGCAAAAAAATAAAATAAAAAATAATGGGGTGGTGGTGGTGGAGGTGGAAGAGGATCTTCTTTCAAATTACAAGTATAGGCTGGTCTTTGGTATCTGCCAGGGATCTCTCCATCTGGTAATCGAATCTGCATGTTGGGGCCATCAGAGGACCTCTGGACATGACCGGAAGTGACTTCTGATTGTGTCCAGAGATGTTCTGAGGTGTGGGGAGGCTACCCGCAACCATCCCCCGGGCTTCAGAAGGCTTGCCAGAGTGAAAAGCCGGAAGTGCGTTTTAGAAGGCTCCAGCAGGCCTTGTGAGGCATGGGGCGGTCATGTTATGGCCTCCCTGCACCACCAAAGGCCTCCCTCCTGATGCAATCATAAGACTTTTTGGATCGCATCCTGAAGATAGAGTGAGACCCTCCTGTCCCGTGTTAGGTCAAATCTGCAAGTCCCGTTATTGCAGGTACGGCCCAACCTATATCACACATTCCAGCCCCTCTTAAGTCCCTTCACTGGCTTCCTCTCTGCTTCCAGGCCTAGCACAACTTTTGCCATCCATTGCCATGATCCCCACCCCACCCCTGGCTGCACTATCTCTCTACTATTATATCCCAACATATCATTGCCTATAACCTTCACTCCAGCTTCACCATTCTTAGCAGGTCTAAGTCCTCTCTTCACCTTTTGTCCCTTGATGGCCCTTATGCATGGAACCACAATTCTGAATGTTTCCATGGCACCAGTGGTGTCATTCAAATGATTTAGGAACAGGAACTCACTTTTGATTGGCACTTGTCGGGAACCCGGAACCAGCCACGGAGCCCGTTAGGATCCGGAACGCCCGTTCTGGTCCGTTCCCCCTGAATGACATCACTGCATGGCACTCTTACTCCATTCAAACTTTCCTAACCCCACCTTTTTAATGAAGCCTTTGGCACAGCTGCCTTGTCCCTCATACTCTGATGCAACTAGGCCTCAGTCCACCTAACTGAAACAATTGCATAGTCTTAGTCCCCTGCCACCACTCTCCTCCCATCGTCCTCTTTCTCCTTGTGTCTCTTTTCTAGATAGTGAGTCCCTCTGAGTAGGGCCTCTCATTCATGACAAAGAACCTTGTATGCACTTGGTGCTATATACGGTACATGAATCCTATATACCTGTGTTTCTCAAACTGTGGGTTGGGACCCACTAGGTGAGTTGTCAGTTTCAGTGAGCCAATTTCAGTGGGTCCCCATTCATTTCAATGTGTATGAAATGAATTATTTATTTATCTATATTAAACCATTTAATATAGTAGACTTTTAATTTACTTACTTAATTAGATTTAATTTTGCTGTATGGGGGATGTTAAACTTGAAAGTTGGGAAAAGGAGGTGTGCCACTTTTTCATTCTGGAAAGAGGTTATACCCTTGTTTTCCCTCCCCACAACCTCTCCAGCTGGGTCCAGGAGTTCCTGAATGAAGAGAATAAGGGTCTCGATGTGTTGGTGGACTACCTCGCCTTTGCCCAGTGCTCTGTCACGTAAGTCACTGCTGTCACTTGACCATAAAGGGCGTGGCTGGGTGAGGGCTTGTGTCCCAGGTGCAGCATCTAATTTTGTCTGTTATTGTGGAGCCCAGATTCAGCAAGGACCACCCACATGTGCTTCACAATACATATGTAAAGCTTTGATTAAAATTGCTCCTTCATCCCAATGGCTGTGCTCACTAAGGAGAGTCTTTGACTCCCCCTGCCCGTGGATGCACACACCATGTCCTACTGTGAAACTGTTTCTGAAACTTCCCTCATTTACCAAAGCGGCTTGATCTGTGACATTCAGGGGAAAGCAAATGTACAATGTACTGCTAGAGAAAAACTAGTCTAAATTTCCCGTGGGCTCATGGAACCAGTGTTTCTTTGGCTCTTTGCCATAAGTTGAATTTTAAATATGGGCTTGTGTTCTAAACTAATCTCTCAAAGACAAAAAAGCTCCTCTTTGTGCGATCTATCCCATATTTCACCCACCGTATTTGACCAGATTTGGGCAAGAACACCTTCCAAGTCCTTCCGTGGGTCTAGTTCACACAAAATAATTGCCAAGCGTATTAATCATTCCTCAGCACAATAGCTATGATGTTTGTGTGTGATAACGAAATAAAAACCATAACACTGCTTTCTGCATGTCCTATTTTTGTAAAAAAAAAAAAAAACCTACAAAAAAACCCCCAAAACTCTTCTTTTATTCCTCTACATGCATGTGGCTGCATTTGCTGAAGCAAATATACAGTATCACCTACCACTTATATCACCTACCTAGTATGCTTTTAAAGCAATTATAATTTATAATTATAATTTTATTTTAAAATGTGCCCTTGGAATAAAAACACTTATAACGCTGCTTTCTGCTAACTTTGTAAAACACCAAGATCCATGAAAGAAATAAAACTGTTTTCACCCACGTCTTCTAGATGTAATAAGTAAAGAACAAGAAAGATTGGCTCAAATGTTTGGGCTAAATTGTGTTAGAGGCTGATAAACAATCTTTTAAGTCCTGCACAGCTCTTCTTCAAGCGTCAGCTCTTCTTCGTGTCAAGTGTCAAAAAAATTTGAAGAAATTCAATCATTCTTTCATTTCTAGCCGGTTGGCTTAGCCATGATGGTTGTGTCAGGACAAAGAGATGGCAAAAATGGCTTTATACAATTGCTGTTTATTAGTTTGCACACAGTTCTTGCTGGGGAGGCAGTTCCCTTGGCTGTAGACACACTTCTATTTATACAAGAGACTTGTGTTTTTCCTTACTCCCATGACCTTGCAAATTATGCATCTCTCACTGATATTTTTTAATTGCACACCTCCTCGAGCATAAGAAAGGCAGTACCTGTACATACCTCTTTTAAATACAATAAATAAATACATCTTTTGAGGAGTCACTCCTGAATTGGACATAATTTTCATATGACTAAGTCCTCTGAGATAAGAGAGTGTGGAGGCTTTTAGAATTGTCCCACGGAGGAATGAATGTCTAATTTTCTGAACATGCCGAGGACTGTCAAACTAATGTGACTACCCATTCCTACCCATTCATGACAAAGGAGGGGTTATATTATGGAATAGGGAGCTTCGCACTAACAAGAAAAAAAATCATCAAAATTCTGTACTAAAATAATACAAACTCTGTCCACATCATGTAATAATACCAGCTTAATTTTCATGATCTGCTTTTGCTAACTACCAAGGGGGCCTCAAGCAAGCACTGCCAGTCTATTTTTCACGCTTTTCTCCGGAACCATGAGAGCTAGAAACTTGCTTTTTAAAAGAGTGCCTAGATGACGCAAATGGTGCTTGATTAGAAAACCTGAACAATGATCATAATCAAGCCAGGAAAGCACCCTGGACAGCAGTCTGGTGCCCATTCTGTCAAATAAGTCAGTGCGACTTAGGCCGTATCTGAGCACTGATTTGTGAAATTGGCCGGGTCATGGTAATTAAATGTTTAATCTGGTAGTGTAGAGATGTCCTCACTGAATCCCTCCATCCCACCACTGCCTTCTTGCCAAATCCCTCTCCCTCGCCTGCTGACGCACGCCTCTTTTTACGTGTGTGGCTCCAGGTACGATATGGACAGCACTGACAATGGGAGCCCCGGGTCCGACAAAGGGAAGGCCCTGGACAGATCTATGGAGGACCTCAGCAGAAGCAACTCCTCCTCCCCCACACAGGGCTCTTCCAAATCGAGGCACCTGACTGTCAGGTAACAGAATGAATACAGGGGAGCAGCTCTTAAACCCCTTTCCATAGACTGTGCTACTGGAAGCTGGGATGCAGCAAATGGGCCAGGAGGAGAGGAAATTCTAGGTAGTCTAGGAGCCAGTCCTGGATTTCCTTGTCATATGGTTTCTCTTCCAACCTCCCTTGCAAACCAAACCAAAGCCCTATTCCAGGTAGGTAACAAGACCCCACATGGTTCTCTTTCCAGTGGCCTGGCATCCATAGTTTGTTCTGGTGGGCACTGAAGTCCAGTCCTGGTTTTCCCCAATGTGTCTTTATAATTTTGGAGAGATCTCACATGAGCCACAGGTTGCAACCACAATTCATATTGTGGTTCTACTGCATTCCGCCCTTGGGTTTTTTCCCCTCCCTAAGAGTTGTATGTGCCTTGAGCCTCTTCCAAAGAGACATAATAATCTAACTGGCAAGTCATTCTCTGCTCTTGCCTATAGATTCCATTCTGCCCCTGCCACCTCATCCCTCTTGGGCTGAGTTTATAGTAAACCCCCAAAGCTAAACTGAACATCTCAATATATAAAGTGCATGCACCAAAAACATGGTCTGAGGCTACCTTGCTGGTCTGTGCGTGGATGGGAGAAATCTCCCTTGTACACCACCGTCAGTTCTGTGGTGGAAGAAAGGTAGGTGATCAAAATAAATAAAACCCTGCAGATGCCAGGAAGGTTAAAATGTTAGTTAAAAGCTGCCTTTTGCAAATGGGAGGTTTTGTGGAAGAGTACCCTTCTCCAAAAATAAACGGCTTCAAAATGGGATTGCATGTCAATCAATATGGTCAATTGTCCCAATGGCCAGCCTGCATATCCAGTCAAAACACGACCCTGTTCAATAGCGAAGAAAGGAGTGTGTTACACAAGCAGGCTACCTTAGGTGGAAGTTGCAGGCTTGTGGATAGGAAATTCCATCTGGAGCTAACAGTGGAGAGGGAAGTTCTCAGTCAATGTCTCAAAATTGTGTGTGGAAGGCTCCATCTAAAAATATCCAGAAAAAGAGCCCTGCATCAACCAAACATTGGGTGGGGATAGGGAAGTGAGACCTTGTTACGCATACTTAAGTTGTGATCTGTATTGTGTCCTTAGAGAAGTTCAGTTGTTCTTCTTCGAGTGGTACACTTGCCACTGATTTCTGAGACTGCAAGTATCCACATAGGGTTGAGGAGACAACACACTTTTTGTTGACATTTTGCGATTTAAGCCAAAAAGCACCTAACCTCTCCATCAGTGCATAGAAACCCCTCATTTACACACGCGGTTCCCTTCTAGTTGCACACAGAAGCTCATTGGGCAGGGTCTGAGGGCTAATTTGGATGCCTTTCCAAGCGTCTTCCCACTGGAAGGCATGGAGGTCTGCAAAAGCCAACAGATGCCGAATAGTGACCCACCCTCAGCCGAACCACCACTGGACTAGTTAATTCAAGCTCCCCATGGCTTTTGCTGCTTCAGAATCATGGTGCCCTAAAAGTGGACTCTGAGAAATTTGGGGTCTGCTTCATCAACTGCTAAACATCCTCCTGACAAATGGCCGTCGCTGGTTTTCTTTTTCTAGCCTTGCATTCTCCTGTCTCTGCCCTCGCTCTTTCTTTTCCCTTGTTCTAACGCCACGCTTCTTTTGCATGCTTTCCTTGGGACAACGTCTCACGGTAGGTACTCGGCCTGTAGTAGCCCTATAGGGGTGGGTGGTGGCAAGATATCCTAGTGCCATAACTTGCATAAGTCCGAAGAGGCACAGGAAGCCACCACAGTGCCAGAGAGTGGAGCTGTGAGGCGTCTGGCCCCCTGAGCCTTGATTCCTCAAGAAGGAGGGCTCCTCTGTTAAAATAAGAGGTTAATCCTAAATGGAGGCATCTGTCGGTATCCAGTCTGATGGTTGCACTGAGAAGTGCCCTTGTCTGTTTTATGAAATGTGAAGTGGTTCCACTTTGTGGTAGCAAGGGCCATTTTGCTCAACATATGTTAAAGAGAGTTAGCTGGCCCTGTTTTTCTCAGGGGAAGGGTAGGGCCTGTGGAGTTGGGGCTCAGTTTGCCAAGTGCTGTAGTTGATAACAAATGCTCTTAGACCCAAGGCCAGGCCAACTCTTTTGTATATGGGAAGTCTTTCCATGGCTTAAGGCTCTTAATACAGCAGGCCTTATCTTGAGTGAAGGCAAAAGAAGCTGGAAATGACTAACCTTGGGTGGGTGGAGAGCTGCCACTGCCTTACACCCCCAAGAGTGTCTAGGTGCAGTTCAGTGCCCAGGTATCACCTGACTCCACCCCCATTGCCACATTTGCTCACTTGCACCCATGCATACCCCTGGAGGGTGGGTGGGAGAATGAACGGGTGCACTTCCATCCCCCTTCCCAGCACTGTCAAAGATCACAGCATGCAGCCTCTTTAGGTTGTACCTCTTCTGTTTGAAGTGAACAGGCTGAAGGGATGACCAGCTCATGCTCATTACAAACAGAAGAGGGGCAGAGCAGGGAGGCTGCATGCTGCAGTTTTTGCAAGTGTAAGGAAGGGGTGGGCAGGCTCCAAACCCTCCTTCCCTGTCTGTACTGTTAATTGGTACTTTGTAAGCACCAAGCAAGTGGGGAGGCAGGATTTAGAGCTGCAGCAGCTCAGTGGCATCACTAGGGGGATGCAGACCACACCGGGTGACACCATTGGGGTGACACCCGAGGAGCCAGAAATTTGGAGCTGACTGTGCAGCCAGGTCTGTTGGGCAGGAAAGCTTTTGGAGACTCTTCCAGCGGTTGCCACCCTCTCTCTGCCCTATTTTGCCCCTCCCTGCCACCTTCCCGCAGTGCCACCCTTCCCGACTCTGGGTGCCACCAACCCTAGTGATGCCACTTGCAGCAGCTTCCACCCGCCTTACTTTTTCCCCCAGCAGCATTGGAGGAAGAAGGAGGCCGCCGTAGCTGCTATCGTCTTGCGACTTGCTCCCAGCGAGTCGGGAGAGGATCAGAGTGCCCAGTGGAGCAACTGGCTGGAGAGGGTGGCGGACAAACAGGTGGGGGGGCTCATCCATTCAGCATCCTTCCAAGGGTGCTGCCGAGGTGGCCTTGTGATTGAGCTGTCCCTGTCAGTGCCAGGAAATCCACAAAAGAGTTCCTTCTACAAGCCATGTGAAGGGGTAGAGCACAGGAAGCGACATCATGTCACCTGTTGTCTTGCTGGACTTGTTTGAAGGTTGCTGAAATGGTCTCAGGGTATTTATTTATTTATTTTAGGCCACAGTAAAGCTTCCCCTTGTGGTTCCACAGCTGCCCTTGTTCTTTCCTGCGGTTGGGGGGAGCGGGAGGGCGGGGAAGCGTCCGCCTGAAGCCTCCTATGTTTCCCTCCTGTCCTGCAGGCTTGCAATCTTCCACCTCCTTCAGGTGTTGCCATTTGAACCAGCAGATCCAAACATTCTTTCAACAAGTCCACCCAAGCGTCCCCTCCTCCAGCGCCCCCGGGAGCGAGCAGGACCCTAAGCCCAGGCCACCTGTCAACTCCTACTCACCCCGGTGAGCCTCTCCCCCACTTAACCCTTTGCAGCCAAAGGGCACCAGCTTGGCTAGGCAAGGGCATGCTTCCCCCTCCCCCAAAGCTTTTGTGTTCATTGGCCGGCAATTCAGACATGGAACATTGTAGTAGACTTTCCGAAGCAGTGAGGTCTGAAAATGTGCATTTAAAAATTCCTGGACTCTGCAATCTCCCAACACATCTGAAGTTGGAAGAAATTGTATAAAGCTGAGATATTTGCATGCTTTTATTTTGGTTGTGGAGTGATGTTTAGGCACTATTTGCAACTTAATTCTGTGCCATTGTTTAAATCTTATACAGGCAATTGGGGCAGATGTACTGGGAAGGGGATATGGAGTGGTTATTGGGGAGGGACCTGGCCACTCCATGTACAAAAACTCTAGCCCCTGAGGCTACTCCAAGACTTTCCCACTTTCACCTTCTAAAAGGTTTAACAGAAGTGACCCACATGTGCTTCATTTTGTTTTCCTTCCCAAATCGTGAGGTCTAAAAAATCTGTTCTAATTTTGAGACCGAACAACTCCGAATCTCAAGTGTCACTATCGCATGAGGTACTAGTAACCCCATCCTGCTATCCATGTAGCCATCTTAAGTTGAAGGCTCCCTTTTCTGGAGACCATCTGCCTTGCGACTTGTTGAGGCCCACTCCTTCCCTCCATGAAGTGGTGCTCCAAGGACTGAACTGGAGTGGAATTTTTTATAACTTGGCTAGATTGTATTTGAATTGGTGACTTAGAGGCAAAAAAAAAAGGAGTCTTGCGTTGTATTTTTCTGCTACCCAACTGGACTCCGAATTCCCCCCTGCCCTGCCCTGCTTTTTGATGTGGTTTGTGCTGCTGGGTGGTCTTTGACTTCCCTTCTCGTTCAGCCATTTTTTTTTCTGGCTTTTCTTTTTACCTCAGATTCAATTCATCACACAGCAGGAAGGCTCTGAGGAACTCGCGCATTGTCAGCCAGAAGGATGACGTTCATGTCTGCATCATGTGCCTCCGTGCCATCATGAATTATCAGGTGAGGTGACTGTGAGTAATGCAAGGAGACAGAGGACAATGGCTGGACAATGGCTGAGGGCAGCTGCAACAGCCTGTGAGCTGGCTGGCCCCAGTCATGTCCAAGGGCTCTCCTTGAGAAAGAATCCACTCCCTGAGCGTCTGTGGAACAGAAGGAATAGCTCTTTCAGAGGGACAGGGCCGCTGCAGTCTGGGCAACTGTGTCCCAGTCAAACACACCCTGGTATTGGATGTTTGCATCTGGTTTTTTGCATCCCAGACTTTTGTGTCCTGGTATAAGTACAGTAGATGTACTTTTTATTTTTAAAATGCAAAGGTGGAGTTAGGGTTAGGACTGGGATTAGAGCAGTGGTGTCATCCAAATGATTTAGGAACAGGCACTCACTTTTGATTGGCACTTGTTGGGGTCCGCCCACCAGAAGTGATGTCATAAGCCGGAAGTGATGTCATGATTGTTGCCATGGATGTGATCATGTTTGTAATAACTTCAGCTTGTGGTTAGTGTTGATTTAACTTCTATTGCTTTGCTTTCTAGAGATGTGTATATACATATTTTGCTTCAACTGTTCCCTGGTTAAATAGCAGGGGCCAGCTTCGAGTGGGCCAGCTCAACTTCTAGGAACCAGTACTCGCGTAGTGGTGCATAGTGGGTGCATGACATCACTGGATTAGAGCCTTAGCATCTATAACATGGGGTTGTTGCCCAGTTATGGTTTGTTGCCTAGTTATAGTGGGATGAAAATGATTGGGCCAAAAAACAGCAACTCAGAAGTTGTTGTCCAGAGACGCCAATGGTGGGACACATTTGACCAGGACATAATTGTCTAAGATGCAAATAACCTAGTACCCTATTTCCTCTGCCGCCACCACCGTCATCATGTCTCCTTATCATTTTTCTGGATTTATTTGGGCTACTAACACCCCCCTCTCTCTCCCCCTCTCCCTCCCTCCCTAGTCTGGGTTCAGCCTTGTGATGACCCACCCAGCATGTGTGAACGAGATCACATTGAGCCTCAACAATAAGAACCCCAGGTAAGTATTTGGACCTTCTTTTCCAATATGTGGCATTTCTCCTGCCCCCTCTTCCCCACCCACCCCCTTTTAATTGCTTTGAAATGGACCTGGGATTCAGGCCTTTTAAAATATCACAACCTTCTGCCCCTTATCCTAGACAAGGAAAGTAGGTGTGGAGTGAGGAAGTTGCGCTGTGCGGTTTTTCAGGAAGACCTTGTGACTACTTCACATGTTTCAGTCACTGAGCCTTGGCATTCAAAAGAAATGCATGGGTGAAGCCTCAGTTAAATTACCTAAATTCAGTTCAATCATCTCTGCTTGACTTGGTCTGATCTTCCCAGCTGTCACTAAACCAGAGGCATCTACCAATTGCCTCCTCTAACCAAGAAGCACACCTTGTTCTGGGGGCTGACCACGCACACAATCCCATCTTCTCCAATCTTAGACATACATATGCCCATCTTTGACCACCTTGAGGTGCCTCCTCTTGGCTGTCAGCCTTTCCTTGCAATTCCCACCACCCACACATGCAACATTCTCTTTCATCTGTATGCCTGAGTGCCACGTGTTGGAGACAAGCAACTTAGGAGACCTTAAAGCCTCTTCATGTCCTGTTTTTGGGCTTCCCAAAGTCTTCTGATTGGCCACTGTTTGAAACAGGATGTTGATCTAACTTGACCTGTAATTTGGTGCAACTGGGCAACTCTTATATTCCTGCAAAAGGAATCAATTGATGATGGAAGGCCTCGCAGCAGTTATTAACCACAATAGCTCAATGGAACCTCATGTACAGAAGCTATCTGAATCCCAGACTCTGGTGGACGAATAATGAGGGAGGGCTATTACCTTCATGCCTTGTTTGTGGGCTTCCCAGGAGGCATCTGGTTGACCTGTATTGGAGGAGAGTTGGGCTAGATGGACCCTGGGTCTGACCCAACTCTGATGTTCTTCTGTTGTCCCTTAACTCTGGTTGCAGAACTTAGATTTCCTTGAGCCTTATATGTGACCCCAGACCCAGCCTTCCTTCTCTCCTTTTTCCCCTTGCCAATCTCCTAATAGGTTCCCAAAGGATCTTTTTGCACAGTCAGGGAACATGCCCTGAAAGCCCACCATAGTTGAGGTGACCTCCTCCAATGCCTTCCGCAGCTGGCTGAGCCACCCATGAATTTGCAAAATTCACATAGCATATAGGTAGATCCTGAAGACTCAAACAAGAAAACCAAGCTTTGCGCTATTGGGAAAGGCCCCCTATCTACCTACCTACCTAGGCTGGCCGACTTTTCTCATCTCACCATCACCACAGAGTTGAGAGATGACTTCTGGCCCTTGGCATACATCATACTCATCCAGGTTCAGCCCCCTGCCTTCCACCACCAAGTAACCTCTTTGGGGGTGGGTTGGGGGTGGAAGTGTCCCAACCAGAGATCCTTTCCTTATTTTTCTCCTCCCTGTAGGACTAAAGCTCTTGTCCTTGAGCTACTGGCTGCTGTTTGCTTGGTCCGAGGCGGGCATGACATTATCCTAGCCGCATTTGACAACTTTAAAGAGGTTTGTGTGCTTTACAAGCTTTTGAGGTGCTAGTTGTAATCACAGCAGTAATCTTACCAAACTTTTTTTTTTGGGGGGGGGGAGACCTAGTATGCAATATGAATTCAGATAATGGGGGTGTCAAGTGAGCCCAAAGTAGACCTACAGAGGAGGCTCCTTGTTGAATCTCTGCATGATTTACTGCTCTGGCTCCTTTCAATAATCCTTCACTGGGGTGGCTAATTCTTTAGCACCTGGGTATGTTTGGCTCACTCCATCAGTCCTTCCAGTGCAGATATACAACAGATTTATCCACCCTCAGGTGGTGTACCAGAACGTCCATGGAAAAATGGAGTGAACTCGGAGAGCATATCCTCCTTTTGTCCTTATAAGCCAAACTACAAAAATTAATTCAGAAAATAACATCCTTCAGGAATCAGGAGTTTGGGGAGCACTGACTTTGCACTCACCGACTTAGGACCCAGTTCCAACAGTTCCCAGAACTGGCAGAAAGTGTGTTGCAGTTAGGTTAGGTTAGCTTAGGTGTTAGGTTAGCGCAAAAGGCAATGTTCCTGAGCACATGGGCTGGCCACCTCCAGCAGTGGCAAGTGGCTGGCCTCAAGCAGTGGACTCCAGATGCCTGCCCCCAGGTACGATCGTGGGGGTGGGTGGACAGAATGGGATGGCAAAGTGGGTGGGGGGAGGGCAGCGGCATTCTCCAAATCCACACCTTGGGCTTGATCCACCTTTACAGGTCCACGTGGACTTGCACCAGCAATATCTTGGGCACAGGTCAAGGCCAGCAGGGACTCACCTCTAGGGAAAGGGAACAAACGTTCCCTTGCCCTGAGGAGGCCTTCAGAGGCAACCCTCCCCCAGTGCCGTGTTGGTGCTGTTGTATTACTGCTAAGGGGTGAATTGGGCTGTGACAGTGCAATCCGATGCATGATTACTTGGAAGTAAGTTCCATTGTATTGCATTGTAAAAGTAAGTGCATTTTAGGATTGCAGCCTTCTAGGTACAATTCAATGTGTGGTGAGATGAGATCCCAGGGAAGAAAACTGACTTGGTCCTTTTTATGCCGGAGCTTTTTCCTGTGGTCACTTGTGCGTTTTTGATCCTGTTTCTGTATGACCTTCAAGGCTAGGAGCTTGCTTTGGGGCAAAAACAGAAACGGAGACATTCAGGGCTTTCTTACCTCTTAAATCTGGAGTGCAATTTTGTGGGTGTTTTGGAGAAGGTAGATTCTCAGAGCAGAAAATAATTCGTATGGGCAAATAGTCTTTGACGTAGAGTGTCTGTGGGAACTATAAGAAGGAAGGAAGCTGCTTCTTCATAAACCCTTAAATAGTGTTACCAGATCCAAACTGGGACAGAGTGCCTAACCCTTTAACTATTGTATAGAAGAGGGAATTCGGGCAGGGGCAGCTTTTGAAATCCTTCCATGATGACCTGCCCCTGCCCAAATTCCCTCTCCTCTATAATGGTTAAAGGTCTGGCACTCTGTCCCAGTTTGGATCTGGTAACCCTACCCCTAAAGCAATACCTAGAGAATTTGTAAATGGCTTTTAGAAAGGAGAGGCACTAGGTAAAGGCGGAGGGTAGAAGGGAAACTGGTCCCTGGGGCCTTCACGCTCTCACCTGTAAACTGAGACAGGGAGATCTGTCAAAGTGGTTGCTTGAGTTACACAGGATACAGTTCACCTATGGAACAGGCGGTTTGCGCTAAAGCCTTTGGGAGGGTAGAAATGGAATCCCAGCTGCCTAAGAGAAAAGCACAAACTTGATCTCTTTCCCAAACATGCTTGAGCAAATTTGGGCCTGCGGAAGGCGGGGGAAGGAACCCCTTGGCACTGGCTCTATTTCTGTTTTCATGTGAGGGATTGAGCTCCCCTCCCTCATCCTCGACTCTCCTTCCAAGCATCTTCCTCTGCATGGCTCCTTGCCTCTTTTGCTTTCAGTTTCTCACAAATTACTGCATTCATAGTTGTGGGTGGGCAGGAGCATTTACCCCATATCTCTTAGCACTTTTCATTTTGCACATTGCTTGGCAGCCCTGCTGGAGGGAAAACAGTTTTGAAAACTGCAGCTTAAAAACAAAATAGCAGGGTGCAGAAAGGGAAAGGACCCTGCTCCTTTCCACCAGATCTCCTTGTTGGTGCTCCATGATCCCTGCCCGACTTTCATGAAGGTTGGAAGCCCCACATTTCCTTCAAAACCTGGAACCACCCATATAAGAATTTATATTCAGCTTTCCCAGGAGGACAAAACTGCAGCTTCTTACTTGGTCTGATTGCGAGAGTACACTGACCATTGTGCAGAAATTCCTTGCCACCATTAAGCCATGGTGTATCCTTAAGAGTGTGTATCCTTAAGAGATTATGTTTATGAGGTTCAAGGGTGTGGTGAGTTCAGGGCCAAATGGCATGTGACTTGAATAATGTCATTGGCCTTAGTGTGCTTGGTGCACGGGGTGAGGAGATCTATATCATGACCCCAGTGGGTCAGGGCAGGGGAGATCCTTGGAGGGGGGTCAGCACCTGGGGACACACCTCCAGAAGCGTGCCCCCACCTGCAGGTGCCATCCCCACCCCGGCTGCATGTCCTGACCATCAGGGAGACTTAAATCCTATCCCCATTGCTGTCTCAATCTGGAATGACCCCCATCATACACTCATGCATAAGTGTGCAACTTGCCTGGAAAAAAATTGTGCTTGAATATTGTAGTTTGCTTGCCCATTGCATGAATGTGCAATGGACTTGTAGGTTGCCAAGTGTCCTGCTTGTGCAAGCAGCAAACTCCTACAGCAAGATTGTAACTTTATCTTGGGTGAAAGGTTCATCTCCAGTGAGGGTTCCAAGTCACAGGTGGGAACTGGGCAAAACAGAGGCAGCAGTCTCCTGGGGAAACCCTCTCCTCCCTCTCTCACCCCTGCAAACCCACTGCCCTCCAGATCAGATATCCACAGTATCATGGATGAAACTGTTGCCTAGAGGGGCTGTAACTGGAGAAGTGTTAGCAACGTCTTTGACCAAGGGGGGATTTCATATATATAAGAGATCCTATGTAATACCACTCACATTGGCCTGCTTACACAGTACTCCTCATATACATTTTCAAAAGTGTGCCTCTTTCAAAAGCTGTTTTATATTTGAACAAAAAAGAAACCCACAACTTTCACACCCAAGGAAGAGCTTCCTCAACTGTAATTAAGCCTAAATATATGTTACTGCATTTGCCAATGTCAATCCTTTGCTTTCCCTCTGTTGCCTTTAATATTCTGCTCCTCCTCAACTTGCAATAAATTTCAAGCTTTTTCTGTTTGTTACTACATACTACCACAATCCTTCCTTTTTAGTAATCATAACACTCCCTCCCTCCCTCCCTCCCTGCAACAAACTGGGTTAAAATGTGTATGCTGGTATGCGTGTGTGTGTGTGTGTGTGTGTGTGTGTGTGTGATGGCAGGACCTGGATAGAGTGGGGGGTGGGAGGGCTTTGCCCTGCTACAATCTTGATCCAGATGGGGGATAGGACACTAGTCTCCTGTTTGACACCCTGAACTGAAAGGAAAGGCAAACAAGGTAGAGAGTCCTTGTAATAATGATGGATATCAAATCATACTTGGCACATGGATATTGGAGCAGGCAGATCTGGGTTCAGATTCTGATCCTCAAGAAGCTCACCATAGGCCAGTCACAATTTATCAGCCTAACTCACATTTCAGGACTGTGCTAAACGGGGGTTGCCTCATGGGTTCCTGAGCAGATTGAGATACTGATGTGAGAAGAGAAATCTAAAATGGACTCCAGTTATTTCGCTATTGGGTACAATACAGAGAAAGTTGAACATGCGGTTGAAACTGGGCATTTTCAGCCTCGATGCTGGCAGTGGTTCTGAGCACCACTAGCGTGGAATAGAAAGTGGAAGAGAGTCCGTTGTTGAAAGCAAGTTGTAGCCAGTTTAAATTTCACATTTGTGTCGCAATACAAGCTGTGGACCCAGGTTCCCCAGCCGAACTGGACCCAGTGCAGTCATTTTCATTTCCTACAAGCTATGATTTCCAGTCGGTTCTTCAGTGTGAGTCACATTGAAAGAATAAAACCACAAAAGAACTAAACAATAAAATCAACAAGAGAAGTTCCCTTGCAAGCTATTTCAAGGAAGCTCACTCAAACGCTGATCTGCTGGAGAGGTGGAAAACATTAAGGCACATCTGTGTGGTAGGACTGTGAAAAGATTGCACTCTTCCTTTCTGCACTGCTTTCAGAATTTTTCAGTGATATTTCTCCAGCTATTAACACCAGACACAGCACCAGCTTGGTTGTCTCTTTTGGGGGGTTCGTATACATCATTCTTATAAAAATATTTGCATGTCTTGTTCTTTTCTGCGGTTTGTTAAAAACTGGAAATCCCCATCCCAACCAACCATACAAAAATGGTATCAAAAAGTCTGGTTTGTCGCTCTGAACGACAAATCAGCGTATCAGAAATGGGATTCAAAATCTCAAACTAGTTTAACTTCAGCTGGTTTAAATTGATTGAAGACACAACCCTAAGCGGCAGACGGTTCAAGTACCTTGTGCCGACCCAGGAGTGTCGCAAATGTGCTGTAAGGTATGTCTGTGCCACTCCGGGCGGCTGCCGTGCCATCACAAGCAGTTGCAAGAGCCCACGGAGACCGTGGGGGAAGGGCCGGCTGAGTTTGGCCAGCACAGGAGGGAGCGGAGGGAAGGCGAAATGAGGTGGGGAGGCAGGGGAGGCGGGCCCATGGGTGGCACGGCCTGGGGAGGGGGTGTGGACAGGTTCTGGCCCTTGAGCTGGAGCCTTAACCCCATCCCCAGTCTGGTCAGCCCTAAACTGGCTTGCTCAGACTTGCGCCAGCAATTTCACTGGCACACATCCAAGTAGCCCTACTGGGGAGGCTGCTGCTTGCTGCAGGGTAAGGGGAATTCATTCCTCTTGCCCTATGGCAGGTGGCAGCCATTCCCAAACCTGTATTGGATATAGCACAGGCCGGCTGGCCTAGCTGTTCGTTAATAGACGGATTCCTTTATCTCTCACATCTTTACAGAAAGACCTTCTTGGGCGATGAAATCCTAGAAGACAAAAATAAAATTGTCATCTTGATCTGGTTAATTATATCTTTACTTGTGCTATTGTCTATTGTGTGGATGTTTGTGTTTTATAAAGAGGAATTTCAAGGGGGGGTAGGGGGGTGGGGGATGTGGGGGGACTGTTGGGAACAGTGTGTGTTGGTTTGGTCTCCGGGTGTCAGTGAATTTCGTTGTGTAATACAATGACAATAAATACATAATAATAATAATAATACTTGATCTTTGTACCATCAGATTTAACACAGGAATCTTAATCTGACACAGTTTTGTTTATAGTATAATATTTTATCCGTTTTGTTTTAAAGTTTAAATGCTGTAATGTTTATGAATGAAAAATTCCAATAAAAAGGTTTTGAAAAACAACCAGTAAAAAGGCATTCACTTCGCTGCCTCCTGAGTTATGACAAATCAAGTGATGAGGCTGGCAGCAAATGTCATGCTGATATACACTGAAAATTGGTTAGACTGTCATGGTTTGCACACGTGAACCCAAGGGAATCTGGGAATTGTCAGTTTTCAAAGAGAGGGAAAGGGATCTCTTACAATTCCCAGCATCCTCCTTCATAAAACCACAGGAAGCAGAGGACGTTGGGACTGTTTTAAAGATAGTTTTGGGACTAGGCGGAGGAGATGGAACAAGGTGGAGAGATGGAGCTTGTTGTTAGGTATCTTGGGAGGACTTCTGCTAGACTCTAGGAGAAGCCTTCCCAGGATAGCCAACAGCAAATTCAACCTCTCTGCCTTGTTCCTTCCAGGACTTAGATTAGTACAGGATATATTTTAAATAAATGTGGCAGTCAAGGGAGCTGTCAAGTAGTCAGGCTGGCCAGCTGGTATGCTGAGAAGAAGGGGTAAAAAATGGCAGTCTGATGAGGTGTGGGTTTACCCACACAAGAATGTGAACAAGGAATAGGATCAGAGTTCTTGACCCTTATAGGGCCCCAAGGAATCTGAATGGCCCATCATTTCACTTGGCCCCAGTTGAGCTTGTAGCTGACCACCCTCTGAATGTGTGCAATGCTGGTGGCTAAGCATATGAAAGAGCCGGCAGAGAGAAAGTCAGATACCTGGGGTCACTTGCAAGGAAGTCCTCTGTTTAAACCCCTTCGCATCATACAGATGGTTTAGACTCTAGTGCAGTGGTTCTCAAACTTTTTAGCACGAGGACCCACTTTTTAGAATGAGAATCTGTCCAGAAGTGATGCTATGGCTGGAAGTGACGCCAAAGTGCAGCCATAAATTGGATTATTTCTCAGCTATTTTCCAATAGCAAAGTGAATCAGAAAGTTAAAAAGCCTATTTACAACCTTGACACAAGCAAAACAACCACACAGCCTCCCCCTTTCCAGCACCCCATCTTCCCTTATTTTCAATATGGCTGTTCTAGGTGCTTCACGGCCCACCTGAAATTGGCTCACGACCCACTGGTGGGTCCCGACCTACAGTTTGGGAGCCACTGCTCTAGTCTCAATGTACATCCTTGGTGCCAAACCAAATTGACCGCTTTTATTTGTCTTCCCCCCCCCCAACCTCCACAGGTCTGCAGCGAGAGGAATCGCTTTGAGAAACTTATGGAGTATTTCCGAAATGAGGAGAGCAACATCGATTTCATGGTAATGCAATGGCTGGCAGTGGGGAAAGAGGATATGGGTTTTCATTCTGCCCACCTTGTCTTCCCTAACTCACATGCACAGACAGGCCTTTCTGCCCTGAATTTCGTGTTGTTGTTTTTCTGGCACAGCTTTGGTGTCTGACAAACTGGTATCACTCTGCTGAGAAAAGCTTCCTGTGTTGAATTTATGCCTCACAGTCATTCTAAGCATAGGAGCTGGGTAAAAGGGGGAAGGCACTAAGGTTAGATCCAGACAACTAGATTTCCCCCTTACAATAATATTTGCAATTGCTTAATTACCTCTGTAGGAACTGGTTGTCTGAAGGGCACTTGCTCTAGTTCTGGAAGCTAGAATATTTACAAAGTATTGCCCTACTCTTTTTCTCCCCTATTTTTGAATGTCAAACGGAATGCAACTCAAGAGTGGGTCTTCCTCCAAAAATAGCAGCCATCCGCCCAGCCTCTCTTTTGCCTTTGTAGAATCTAAAATACCGTATATTGCTTACCATGTTCTGATGTCACTGTGTTCTGCATTTTTTACCCCCCCCCCACTTTTCTGCCCCCCCCACTCTACATCATTGGCTGCCATGAAGCAGGGGAGTGGGAGGGAAAGGTAGAAAATTCTGACATCAGAACATGGATCAATGGTAGAAGTTGTTACGGAGCTGCAGGAGGGAATCAGTCACGTGGCTGCTCTTTTGATGGTACCCAAGCACATCACATCTGTTTTGGCCTTCAGATCAACACAACACAAACTGAAACTTGGTACTTTTGAACTGGTTCAGTTTGTTGTTCAAGCTGGAAGTTCAACACACAGGATAGAAATGTCAGTTACATGCAAGCATGTAAACCTGTGAGAATGAAATACATATAGATCAGCAATTTTCAAGCAGTGTGCCACAGTGGCACATCAATGTGCTGCGAATGGTCCACAGGTGTGCTGCAGGAATTTGGGGGGGGGGGAAGTCATCTATTAGTAGGCTTGTTGAGGCCCCACTAGCAGCCTGGTGTGCCTTGTCAATTATCAAAAAAATTGATGGTGTTCCTTGACAATTTTAGCACCTTGTTAGTGTGCCGTGAGTTGAAAATTGATGGTGTAGAGCAGGAGTCCCCATACACTGGCCTGGGGGCCGGATCCAGGGTTTGGAAACACCCTTCCTCCATGTGAGCGGTGCTTACTGTTCCATGGAGGCACCATTTTCATTTCCATTTTCAAGCAAAACTGGTGGTAGGGATGCTCTGGGCAATCGTGTCTGTGCCCAGCATCCCAGAATGCTGTCAGCAGGATGCCAGGCATAGATGTGACCACCCAGAATGTCCATGCCACCAGTTCAGCTTGAAAATGGAGTGACACTTCTACAGAACAGTAATCGCTGCTTGGGACAGGGAAGGGTTTTCCATTGTGCCACGGTTGCAAGTTTGGCATCCGCTGATACAGAGAATAAAATAAACGTGTGAAACACTTAAGATATAGCCAAAACAGTTTAGGCAGATCAGTGTAATAAGGAACTATGCAGAAATTCTGTTTATTGAGAAAAAATATGTATACTTTTTTTATATAATTCTCCAAAGTCTTGGAGTGGGTTGTAGGATATTTAAAACAAGAATTATAAGCACAGTCGAAGAGAAGAATGAAAATCCTGAGGTTGGAGCTTGACAGTTGAGTGGAAAGATGCTTCTAGATGCAAGTGGGTGTGTGATTTCCATCAGCAGCTTCTCCTGTGCCATATTTTACATTATTTCCGAGTGTTCCCCAACTCTCAGGATGAGTTCTTAATCCCTTCCCAACCTCCCAATCCAGGTTGCTTGTATGCAGTTCATCAACATTGTGGTTCATTCCGTGGAGAACATGAACTTCCGTGTTTTCTTGCAATACGAGTTCACGCAACTGGGACTGGATGAGTACCTAGAGGTGAGAAGCATGGACCTGCTGGGTGGGGCAGGGGAGAGTAGTGGTTGGACGGATCCATGCTCAGGTTATGGGGATTACTAACGGTGCAATCCTAACTGGCACTTAAGCCAGTTTACTGGACTTTCATTGCCTTCGAGGTGTTGCGAATGTGCCATAAAGCACGTTTGCACCACCTCAGGAGTTGGCTGAGCAAGTGCAAGGATTCAACAACCTCCAAAACCAAAAAGCCAAGCTAGAATCCTCCACTACAGCCCTGCCTTTTAACACTGAGATCTTCCTTTTTTATTTTACTCGCCAGAGATTGCGCTATTCAGAGAGTGACAAGCTACAGGTGCAGATCCAGGCCTACCTGGACAACATCTTTGATGTTGGTGCCCTGCTGGAAGACACTGAAACCAAAAACGCTGTCCTGGAACATGTGGAGGACTTGCAGGAGGAAGTTGGACAGGTATGGAGACCAGCTAAGTCTTTGGGAACATTGCACCACAGATGAATGGGAGGCAGCAGCGCCATTAGGAAAGTTGCTTAGGTGGGAGAGTAGACATTTCTCTCCCTTGTGCTTACCCACCGGAAGGAAAAAGGACTCCAAGTCATCTTTGTCCACACCTTGCTACACACATGCACAACCCTGATCTTGTCCCGAGAATTGCTTGAGCAGGTGGGCTGTCCACCCTGGTCCCTTCTTCACCATATCTCTGCCTTGTCCTCCCTTTCTTCTCTCTCTTTCATCCTGGCCCTCTTGGAATTTTCATCACAGCTTGCCGAGAAACTCCAGGATGCAGAGAATGAATCTATGGCCAAGATTGCCGAATTAGAGAAACAACTGTGCCAGTCGCGCCGTGAAGTGGAGTCCCTGAAGGCTAAGACAGCAGAGGACGAGCAGGTATGAGAGCTGAGATGAGGGGAGTTGGTGGGTGGAACTGATTTCAAAAGGTGTGTTGGGAGGACCCATCAAAGCTCCAACTGGGCTAGTAGCCTGTTTCCAACAGTAGCCAGCCAAATGCTTCCAGGGACACCCCCCCCCAAAGCAGGAATTCCCCACTTAGGTAATGGGCAGAGATGTAAAGTGACGCAGCCCTTTCAGGCAAGGAATGCTGCATGTTAGTAAAGGTAGCAGGGTGGAAGACACACAATCTAATCTGCAAGTACAACAGATAACACAGGAGTATCACTCCATGGCAGGGTCTCTTCCTGCCTTTCCCACCAAAATAGAAAAGACGTGTGCAAGAACACAGGAATAGTGTTTCAATCATGAAGAGGCTAGCTGAGCCCTGCAAAGTGGCATGAGCTTCTAAGCCATTAAATTATTAAACCCAGCATGTGCTTGGTGGCATGCTGAGAATCCCAGGGTTTGTTTAAGCCAAGAAAAATTAGGCAGCTATTCTGAACCCCACAATGGCAACACGTGTAAGATGCTTGATACTTGGTTTGTTCCCCTGTTCATGAGGTTTTCTACCCAGATCCCATTACATTCTGAACTCTCTCTCTCTCTCTCTCTCTCTCTCTCTCTCTCTCAGAACACACAGGAGGGGTTTGGCAAAACAAACCGTCCAAGGAGCCCTCCATTATTGCAAATGCCGCTCCCTCAAGGAAGAGCAGAGCCTCCACTGAATTCTGCCTTAGAACAGAAGCTGGAGGAGCTGGAAGACAAGGGGCTAATCCGGATTCTGCGTGGGCTGGATGCAGAAGCCATTGTGGACATTGAGGTCATCCCTATCACGGTGGAAACCACAGTGGCTCCCTCAGTTCTCATTGAGGTGCCCTCATCAACCAGCACAGGTACTGTCCCATTGAACAAGTTAAGTTGAGTCCTTGATCCATCTTGTAATGTAGCAGAAACGGACAATCTGAAATACGGAAATGACCCTCTATACATTCCAAACTAGAATTTCGGGAAGAAGACTGTTTTAGCACATTCCCCCCCCCCCCCCGAAAACATTCTGCACATAATAATGTTAATGACAATGGGCCATGTCCAAATAAGCAGTCCACCAACTGCAGCCCAAAATGGTTCAGCCCATCAGTAGTGGCACCTTGCACCCTTATAGGTTATCTTAAAGACTCGACATTGTGCATTTTTCAGAGAAATCTCCTCTTCTGATGTAGAAATGGTCTCTGTGAGCAAAACAGACTAACTGATTTTAATATTCTAGTGCGTTCCATTCAGGTGGTCTATTTGCCTCATAGTTTATTTCTCCTTCTTTGTGGGGTGGGGGTGAAGGGGACACCATCCTGTCATCTCCAGTTTGACAGGGTTGGAAGATACACATCCCATATCCTATTTCCTTTTTTCCTTCTAGATTTTCCTTCTCCGTCCACATCCCCAGTTCCTTCTGCCGCTCCAGAAATTCCACCCCCACCCCCACTTCCCAGCGTCAAAGACTCCAGCCCGATTGTTCTTCCAGGCTCTCAAGAGACGGGCCCACCTCCTCCTCCTCCAGCACCACCCCTTCCTCAAAGCAATAGCCCTCCACCTGCGCCACCACTTCCTGTGGGAGGAACCACACCCCTTCCTCCACCACCACCCCTCCTCATGGGGGATGGCCCAGTTCCTCCACCACCCCCACCCCCACCTATGGCTAATGTGGTGAATCCGCCAGAGATCACAACAGGTGAGTTGACTTTGCAGCCCTTATAGTCAATCAATGAATATGTATATACCGCTTTTCAACACACATTAATATTTTTATACCGCTTTTTATAAAATGTCTATTTTCCATTTCCATAATGTCTATTTTCCATTTCCCCTAACTTGTATATGTAATTCTGGTGCATGAACTGAGGTGATAGGAACAGAATTCAGGCAGTTATTATGTTAAAGGAGAGAACTGAGGATACTAATTTTGGAAGACCACCCTTGGAATCCTACATTTCTTATTCAGCCCCCTCCTGGTTTCTGGCTCTTCCTCCCTGAAGCCTTCACCTGGTGTTGTTCAAGTTCTCCACAACCGCAAAAGGAAGAAAGCTTAAAAGGAAAGGAAATTAGTGGACAGGAAATACTCACAGGTTTGGGAACTTGGAAATTCATTGATATTCATTGCCTGCACAGAATCTTTGCATGGAGTAGAGACAGTTAGTTTATCTATATTTACTACATACTCTTTATTCCCTTGCGGTTGCATTCATCCATTTTATACTCACAACAAACCTGCAACAACAACAGACATAAGAGAATTTAAGCTGAGTTAGTCTGTAGCCACAAAAATGGGTCTTGTGGCACTTTGAAATTTTACAAATGCAATCAACAGAACAATAGAATATGTTCATGCTAGATGAAGAGGAATTGTAAATGCAAAAAATAAATGTGTTAGTCTTCAAGGTGCCTTTTTTCCCCTGTGAAACAGGTTTTACAGGGAGACTGTGATTCTTCCAAGGGGTCCTGGTACAGGCCCAACATTATAACAGTTATACCATAGCAGTTAGGCTGTTCTATTGGGTCCAGAAGTTGAGGCTTTCTAAGCACTGGAATTAGCACTTGCAATTACTAGGTAACAGTAGGATGCTCTGCTCCACCACCTTCAGATTGCTCACAGCTGTGGACTCTCCATTCCACACTCCTCCAATCTGTTAAGGGCCCAGATCCAGGGTACAGCTGGGAAGACAGAAATCTAAGGTTTTTTTGTTCAATAAATACAGTCTTATTTTTCTTTTGGAAGCTGTCAGAATCAAGAAACCAATACAGACCAAATTCCGTATGCCGGCCTTCAACTGGGTGGCTCTGAAACCCAACCAGATAAATGGGACCGTCTTCAATGAACTCAATGATGAGAAGGTCCTGCAGGTAATCAACATTGGGCTGAGTTTTGTCTTGTCTCACGTTTCTGTCATTCCCCTTCTTGGCCCACTCACCCAATGCTGTCATTTTTGCTTTCTTCTCTATACAGGAGCTTGACATGAATGACTTCGAAGAACAATTCAAAACCAGAGCTCAGGGCCCCGCTCGGGAAATCACCGTCATCAAGGCAAAAGCCTCCCAGAAGGCCCCCAGTAAGGTGACTCTGATTGAGTGCAACCGGGCTAAGAACCTGGCCATCACACTCCGCAAGGGTGGCCTCCCCATCGACAGCATTTGCAAGGCCATCCAGACGTAAGTAGTGTGTGCCCAAGGAGTAACTTTCACCCTTCAATTTAGTTCCCCAGCCTGGTGGGTGGTGGAGGCAATTGGCACAGATGTATGTACAGGATGTGCACTTGCATATGGGAGGGTATCCCTGGTCAAGAGTCAGTTTGGTGAACAGGAATCCAACCTGGTTGTCGGTCTTTAAAGATGCATGAATCGCGTCACGTCGGGAACCAATGAAGCAGTTCTGTAGCAGGGTGGGAAGAACAAGTGATATAAAAAAACTGGCAGGGAGTCGCCTATGATATCTTTCCAGCAATGAGGTTCACCTTTCCTGGCCTGGAAGAAGTTCTGTATAGTTCCCAGCCAATCAAATTACCAGACTGTGAGCAATTGGCACCAGTACAGAAAGGTGGGACAATTCATTGCTCGCCAAGCCTGCTTGACTGCCCAAGATATTGAGACTCAAAGGAAACCAGATTCTGATCTCAAGGGTGTCAGCAGGCCACACCCAGCTGGGCTCTTTCTTGCCTTGAGTGCTTCAGTTTGTTAGACCGAGCAATGAGAGAGACATTCTGTTGTGACTCGGCTAATTCCGCACCATTGCCTGCAGAGAAACAGCCTCTCTAGTATCAAAGCAAGAGATATAACTGTTACTGAATCTGCGACTTCTGATCCCTCTAGTCTAGAACTGCCTTAGCTCTCTAGGGTGTCCAGCGAGGGTCTTTCTCAACCCTGCTATCAGCCATCCTTTTAAGTGGAGATGCTGAGTGGTTGAAACTGTTTGAACCAAAAGCCCTTGCTCTTCTGTGGCTTCTTGCCAAGAGTGATTGACTGAGTAGCTGGGTTCAAATTTAGTCACAAATGGCTGCGATCACAAAACAGACATTGCCTTGCTTCTTTCCTAGTTCTGCTACCCAGATCTTAACTTCGTGATAGTGGCTCTTAGGGGTTCCGTCATTAGCCCCCTGGTGAAATATTGTGTAAACATTCTCGCTAGAAATTAAGACTGTCTCTGGTTTGCTCTCTGTGGAGTGCAGGACAAGTGGGCTAATCCTGCTTCACTTGAGAAACTTAGGGCCCTACCCTATCCAACTTTTCCACATTGGATGAAGCCATGCTAACGAGGCATGTACTTCATCCTGCAGTGGTGGGCAGTCACTAAGGCATTTGTTCCTTTACCTTGGGGCTGCATTGCAGCTGCATCAGTACTGGAAAATTGCATATGATTGAGCCCTCTCAGATCCATGAGTATGTAAATGCTGACATGGAGGTGAACCAATGAACAGGAGGCCATGGCAGGGCCATGTGTGCCACCCCTTGTTCCTAAGACAGTCCTCCCTTGTTCTGCCTGGTCCTCATGGCCCACTTTGCTGTCCTCCAGATACGACATACCCTCTCTGAATCTTGACTTCCTGGAGTTGCTGCAGCGCTTCATCCCCACAGAGTATGAGCTGACGCTGATCCGCAGGTACGAGAAGGAACAGCGACCATTGGACGAGCTTTCGGATGAGGACCTCTTCATGATCAAGTTCAGCAAGATCCCCCGCCTGGCAGAACGCATGAACATCATGACCTTCCTGGGCAACTTTGGAGACAACGTGCAGCTCCTCCTGCCTGTATGGGACAGAGTTGTGCAATTTGGGTTAATTAATTGAATTAGGTTAATGCAGGTTAATTATGGTGAGACGATAGAGAGGACCTGTGCTGCTTTAGCCTGGAGAGGTGCACAAACCGGGCCTCAAAAGTCAAGTCCCATATTGACTTGGTTGAATCATGTACTGTTATACTTTAATTAGGAATAGTTAAGCATATTTTTCGAGATGATGAGATGAAAAGGGAAATAGCTGGCTTGCTCAGAAGTTTAGCAAGTGTTATGCAAAATGCTGCTCTTACAGTTTCTCATTGAATCTGCACTGCATCCTAAAACAGTGAAGCACATTCAGCCATTGAATACTGGAGGAAGGAGGACACATTTGGGCACATGTAACACCAGCCACCTGCAGCCCACATCTTTTTTTATTAAACACAACCAGACTTAGAGCAGCCTATCCGAGTAGGAAAGAGAAGGCAGCAGCAGTGCCCTTGAAAGTCCACAGCCATTCTGACCTTGACATTCTAACCATGCCCCTGACCGTGGCATAGCTAATGGATCTGGCATTTTGGGGCAAAATGTTCTAATACCCCCCTAGGGTGTAAACACCCCTTGGGGGCCAGATGCCCAGAATGTCCCCCTGGGGTGGCCAGGAGGTGGTCTGAGGGGTGGGGTTCTGTACGCAGCCTCAGAAGTCTTCCAGGAAGCTTTCTGAGGCATGGGGGGGGGCCCACATGCAGCCTCCTTTAGCCTTAAAACTCCCCCCAGATGCCTCGGGTCTGCTGTTCGGGGTGCAGCAGTTGCCCGCCTTAGCTACACCAATGGCCCCTGATGTCAGTTTTGGAAGGTATAAAAGCCCAGATTCAGATCTGTACAGAACACAGTTGGAAGGATTAAATACATTATTCAGGCCTTAACTTAAACAGGAATTTGAAATATTTTTCTTGCTATGCACAAATTATTCTTTCTTGATTTGATGACTCGGGTATCTGGGGCAGGAAGGGTGGAAATTGAACCTAAAGTATTTCCCTAAAATTTGCATAGCAATATACATACTCATCCATTTCATTTCCCCCAAACAGGAACACGTGACCTGACTTTCCAAAAGTTTAGTGTCAGAGGTCAGAATGTGAAGTTCACATTTCATTTTCCCACATTTAGAACTGGTGCTGGTTAGGATGAACATAGAACAGGCGGCAATAAATTTCAGGTGAAGCAGCAGATCTGATGATTCTTTCCTTTCTCTCTTCCCCATTTACAGCAACTGAACTCTGTGATTGCTGCTTCAATGTCACTCAAGTCTTCTACCAAACTGCGTCAGATTCTTGAGGTGAGGTCCCTTAACAAATAAGAATTGGGGTCTCCGTGCTTATTTGGGTTTAGGGGCAACCTTTTGGTAACCAGACAAAATAAAGTCCAAAGTATCAGTTCATTGTACCCCCAGCTTCTTAAGAGTTGAGGCACATTTTGTTTCTGGTTTAATACTAGAAAAAAGTACTTGGAAAAGAATTATCCGCCTTCAGTGGAGCCCACTGTGTACTTCATTGCAACCCTAATGTTCCTTTCATGGATCACTGCCTTGTCGTGGCGAAGGGGCTTGAGTAGCTCAATGAAGCTGTGAGCTATGCCATGTAGGGTTACCCAAGATGGACAGGTCATAGTAGAGAGTTCTGACTAAACGTGATCCGCTGGAGAAGGAAATGGCAACCCACTCCAGTACTCTTGCCAAGAAAACCTCATGGATTACAAAACTAAAAGGCTAAACGATATGACACTGGAAGATGAGACCCTCAGGTCGGAAGGTGTCCATTATGCTACTGGGGAAGAGCAGAACACGAGTACTAGTAGCTCCAGAAAGAGTGAAGTAGCTGGGCCAAAACCGGAAGGAAGCTCAGCTGTGGATGTGTCTGGAAGTGAAAGGAAAGTGCGATGCTGCAAAGAGCAATACTGCATAGGAACCTGGAACGTCAGATCTATGAATCAAGGTAAGTTAGATGTAGTCAAACGTGAGATGTCAAGGCTGAACATCGACATCATGGGAGTTAGTGAACTAAAATGGACAGGAATGGGAGAATTTAATTCAGATGACCATTATATCTGCTACTGTGGGCAGGAATCCCTTAGAAGAAATGGAGTAGCCTTCATAGTGAACAAGAGAGTGAGAACAGCAGTACTGGGGTATAACCTCAAAAATGATAGAATGATTTCCATTCGGATCCAAGGCAAACCTTTCAACATCACAGTAATCCAAGTCTACGCCCCAACCACTGGTGCTGAAGAGGAAGAAGTTGACCGTTTCTATGAAGACCTAGAACAGCTTCTAGAATTAACACCCAAAAAAGATGTCCTTCTCATCATAGGGGATTGGAATGCTAAAGTAGGCAGTCAAGAGGTAATAGGAGTAACAGGCAAGTTTGGTCTTGGAGTACAGAATGAAGCAGGGCAAAGACTGATAGAGTTTTGTCAGGAGAACACATTAGTCATAGCAAATACCCTTTTCCAGCAACACAAACGGCGACTGTACACATGGACTTCACCAGATGGTCTACATCGAAATCAGATTGATTACATTCTTTGCAGCCAAAGGTGGAGAAGCTCTATACAGGCAGTAAAAACAAGACCTGGAGCTGACTGTGGCTCAGATCATGAGCTTCTTATTGCAAAATTCAGGCTTAAACTTAAAAAAGTAGGGAAAAGCACTAGGCCCTCCATGTATGACCTAAATCAGATCCCAAACGAATATACAGTGGAGGTGACAAACAGATTTAGAGGCTTAGATTTGGTAGACAGAGTGCCTGAAGAACTTTGGACGGAGGTCTGTAACATTGTACAGGAAGCAGCAACTAAAACCATCCCAAAGAGAAAGAAATGCAAGAAGGCAAAGTGGCTATCTGAAGAGGCTTTAAAAATAGCTGAGGAAAGAAGGGAAGCCAAAAGCAAGGGAGAAAGGGAAAGATATACCCAACTGAATGCAGATTTCCAGAGAACAGCAAGGAGAGATAGGAAGGCCTTCCTCAATGAGCAATGCAAAGAAATAGAGGAAAACAATAGAATGGGAAAGACTAGAGATCTTTTCAAGAAAATTGGAGATGTCAAAGGACAATTTCATGCTAAGGTAGGCACAATAAAGGACAAAAACGGCAAGGACCTAACAGAAGCAGATGAGATTAAGAAGAGGTGGCAAGAATACACAGAGGAACTCTATAAGGCCGATCTCAATGTTCCTGATAACCACAATGGTGCGGTCACTGAGCTTGAACCTGACATCCTGGAGTGTGAAGTCAAGTGGGCTTTAGAAAGCCTCACTAACAACAAAGCTAGTGGAGGTGACAGCATTCCAGTGGAATTACTGAAAATCTTAAAAGATGATGCTGTCCAAGTGCTGCACTCCATATGCCAGCAAATTTGGAAAACCCAGCAGTGGCCACAAGACTGGAAAAGATCAGTTTACATTCCAATCCCAAAGAAGGGCAATGCCAAAGATTGTTCAAACTACCGCACCATTGCACTCATTTCACATGCTAGCAAGGTGATGCTCAAAATCCTACAAGCTAGGCTTCAGCAGTATGTGAATCGAGAACTACCAGATGTACAAGCTGGTTTCCGAAGAGGCAGAGGAACTAGAGATCAAATTGCCAACATTCGCTGGATCATGGAGAAAGCCAGAGAGTTCCAGAAAAACATCTACCTCTGCTTCATTGACTATGCTAAAGCCTTTGATTGTGTGGATCACAACAAACTGTGGCAAGTTCTTGAAGAGATGGGAGTACCAGACCACCTTATCTGTCTTCTGAGAAACCTGTACGTGGGCCAGGAAGCAACAGTTAGAATTGGACATGGAACAACCGACTGGTTTCAAATTGGGAAAGGAGTACGACAAGGCTGTATCCTGTCACCCTGCTTATTTAACTTATATGCAGAGTACATCATGAGGAAGGCAGGGCTGGATGATTCACAAGCTGGAATCAAGATCGCTGGGAGAAATATCAACAACCTCAGATATGCAGACGACACCACTCTAATGGCAGAAAGTGAGGAAGACTTAAAGAACCTGCTGATGAGGGTGAAAGAGGAAAGTGCCAAAATTGGCTTGAAGCTCAACATTAAAAAAACTAAGATCATGGCCACCACTCCCATCACTTCCTGGCAAATAGAAGGGGAAGAAATGGAAGCAGTGACAGACTTTATCTTCCTGGGCTCCAAGATCACCGCAGATGGTGACTGCAGCCATGAAATTAAAAGACGTTTACTTCTTGGGAGGAAAGCTATGGCGAACTTAGACAACTTAATCAAAAGCCGAGACATCACCCTGCCAACAAAGGTTCGCATAGTCAAAGCTATGGTTTTCCCAGTAGCTATGTATGGCTGTGAGAGCTGGACCATAAGAAAGGCAGAGCGCCGAAGAATAGATGCTTTCGAATTATGGTGCTGGAGAAGACTCTTGAGAGTCCCCTGGACTGCAAAGAGGTCCAATCGGTCCATCCTACAGGAAGTCAAGCCTGATTGCTCCCTGGAAGGACAAATCCTGAAGCTGAAGCTCCAATACTTTGGCCACCTCATGAGAAGAGAGGACTCTTTAGAAAAGACCCTCATGCTGGGAAAGATTGAAGGCAAAAGGAGAAGGGGGCGGCAGAGGATGAGATGGTTAGATAGTGTCACCGAAGCGATGAACATGAAATTGGGTGAACTCCGGAAGCTAGTGGAGGACAGGGAGGCCTGGCGTGCTGTGGTCCATGGGGTCGCGAAGAGTCGGACACGACTTAGCGACTGAACAACAACAACAACAATGTTCCTTAAACATTACATCAGTTTCTGATAATAGATATAGCCCTGATTGGAAAGCCTGGAACAGTGACTCATGCAGAGATGCAAAAGGTACTCCTCTCCCAAGGTTGCTGTGCCTGCATCAGGAGTGAAGGAATTATATAGGGTTGCACACAAATCAGAGATGCAGCAGAATTAGCAACAATTGGGGGAGGCTGATTGAAAGGAGATGAGTCCAGAGCAATGACTCAAGCAGAGATGCAGCAGGCAGCCTTCTTTTTGGGTACATGTTTTGTATTGGGCTCACAGGTTTCTTTGCTTATGGGTGTGCACACTTATTAGTGATTTCTCATGGTGCACTGGGGCCCCACAGAACACGGTTTGAAATTACTGTCTTAGTGCCACTCCAGTGCCTTGCTGTGATTTTGCCTATAGTCTGCTCAGCCCAGGAATGACTTGGCCAGTCTTGGATTGTCTTTGCAATCTAAGGCAATTGCCTGAGATAATAAAAACGAACTATCCATGATGCTTGACATCAAGTGATAGCTTGTCTTGGGCCTCAGAAAAATCTTGGAGGACAGCCATTAACAGGATTGTTTTCATGATTGCTCTCAACACCTTTTTGTGTCTGTTCAGAAATAAAATACACCCTGGTCAGATGTCCTAAACTGTTGGATGTTCACTGTTTTGTGGGGCATCCATTGAAGGGAAGATGAATGAGTGCTCCTCCTCTCCATCTGCTCAGTCTTTGTCTGTGAGATCTGCACTGCCACCAGATTGGATTCCTAGACAGAAAGAAGAAAGAGGTCCCAGCCATTTTGACCCTTGTCTGTTTCTCTGTAGATTGTCCTGGCATTTGGGAATTACTTGAACAGCAGCAAACGGGGAGCAGCCTACGGTTTCCGGTTGCAAAGCCTTGATGCGGTAGGTGGGATGCTTCGGAAAGGTGTGGAAGGCTTGATATACATTTATGAATGACAGGGGGACCAGGCACTGAAGGGCAGATGTGGGCTTGAGAGTCAGCTATGACTGTGTACAGGTAGGCCCCCCCTATCCACAGATACCGTATCCACGGTTTCTATCCATGGCTTGGGGGACCCCCCCTTACCTTCCTGTATCCTTACTGTGGGTCACTAAAAAACCTTCTTGCTTGGGGCGGGGAGAACCCTTTACTTAATATTGGTTCCCTCTTATCCACAATTTCAGTTATCCACAGGGGCCCAAGGAACCTATTCCCTGTGGATACCAGGGCGTGCCTGCATATGCTTTGGACCAGAGGCATCATCCTACCGGAACGGGGGTGGGACTCCGTTCCGGTAGTTCCGGGGAGAGCGGGAACGGAGCAGCAGCGCGCGGCAGACTCCGCACGCTGTTTTTGCCCGCCCGCCCCTGTGCCTGGATCACTCTGTAAGAGAGCTCTTCCAGGCGCAGGGAGGCATTGCCGGGTGCCGCAAGGGGGCGGGGAGCTACAGCTCACCCATCTGTCCCCGTGGCGTTCCGGATCCTGGCACCAGCAGCGTTCCGGTTGCTGGCGCCAGTGAATGACGTCACTGCTTTGGACCGTTATTTTTAAAGGAATAATGGAATCCATGGCCATGGAATCCAAGCAATTCCATGGCCGAGTGTGAGAGCAAGCTGCAGTGGAATACCATTCCCCGCCAATGGGTCAAGGTCTCTCTGTGTGCCTGTCCTCCTCCAGACAATCTGCCTTTGCCCATGTTCCTTGTCATGGTAGAAAGTTGTGGTAGAAAGACTGGGGTTTTTTACTGTTCTGTTTTCCCAGACTACTGGTGGGGCCTGAGTAATTTCTCTAGTATATCTGGCCCCACTCCTAACCAGCTGAGCCCATCACAGCTCCCAGGGCAGGGCCCTACTTCAAATAGCTTTCTGTTAACCCTTTCAGGGCAGTGAGGAAGGCTCCCTTTCCTGGCTGTTGCAAACAAGAAACGGTTCAAAGCCACAGACATTGCATGTGTGGCAGAGTTGTGGTTTGTGTGTCAGTAATCCAGAAGGGACGTGGTGGCGCAGCGAGTTAATCCGCTGTTGCTGGGCTTTCCGACCGCAAGGTTGGGAGTTCAAGACTGCATGACAGAGTGAGCGCCCGTTGCTTGTCCCAGCTCCTGCCAGCCTAGCAGTTCAAAAGCACCTAAATGCAAGTAGATAAACAGGGACCACTTCGGTGGGAACGGCGTTCCGTGCGCTACAGCATAGAGTCATGCCGGCCACATGACCACGGAAGCTTGTCCTTGGACAAAACATCAGCTCTACAGGATTTGAAACGGAGATGAGCACCGCCCCCTACCGTCGGTCATGACTAGACCATTCGGTCGTGGGGAAACCTTTACCTTTACCTTTTAATCCTGCAACAGGGAGCCTGATGGGCAGTGGCAACTGGAGGAAACAAATACAAACAAGAGCAAGGGTGGAGGTGGCAGCAATAATGATACTAATGATAAATCAGTATTGTATCTTTCCATCCTTCTTTTCTTGCGTGGAGCTCTGGGAAGCATATGTGGGTTACTTTTTGTTTATAACAGCTGCAGCCTATGAGAGAGGTTAGGCTGAAGGAGATGGACTGTCACCACAAGGTCACTCAATGAGCTTCGTATCTCAGTGGACCTGGATTTTTCACCTCCTAATCCAGCATGCCAATCGCTGCACCATGCTGGTTCCCAAGCATTGGAGTGAGAACGATTGAAGCCTTTGATTTTTCCCAGTCTGACTCCTGTTTCTCTCCCTAGCTTCTGGATATGAAGTCAACAGATCGGAAACAGACGCTCCTTCATTACATAGTACGGGTGATCCAGGAGAAGTATCCTGACCTCACCAGCTTCTCCAGTGAGCTGCACTTCCTGGACAAAGCAGGGACAGGTATGGAGCTGGTGGGCTGTGGCCAGGAGAGGCCAGCGATTCACCTTTATGGTAAAAAATGGGGTGCTGCTTCCTTCCCACCCCCTGGGGGTTGATTGAACCCGGGGTGAAGAATAGGAAAACGCACTTAACCTGCCAAATTTATCTTGAAGTCCTCCAAGAGAGACCTGGTCAGCCCAGTTGGGGCTTTGTGACCTTATTCATATCACTCACTCACTCACTAGTATTTATATACCGCTTTTCAACACAAGTTCACAAAGCGGTTTACAGGCAAATAATAACGTATTGAACAGATTGAATAATAACATATTGACAATGAACAGGTAAACTGTTCTACGATGTCTGAGAATCATAGATATCTGTTTATTTCTGCAGTCCCAAGTCTTGCGCCGATAGGACAAGCCCGGGCAGTGGCAAGGGGGAAGCTGGCAAACAGTATAGTATACAGATTAAGTATAGAGATTATAGAGATTATTTTGGCTGGCTGCTCAGTGCTGAAGACATCCACCAAGACCTGCAATCTACCAGTTGGATTCAAAGTTTCGTGCAACCCAGTGGGAATTACTACCAGGTAGATATTCGTAGTGCAACGTTCATCTCTCCTCTCTCTCTCTCTCAATCGCCCCCCACCCTGGTAGTGTCACTGGACAGTGTGCTCCAAGATGTGCGAGGTCTGCAGCGGGGCATGGAGCTCACCCGTAAAGAGTTCATGCGTCAGGATGACAGTGCGGTGCTCAAAGAGTTCCTCAAGGCCAACACGGAGGTGATGGAGAAGCTCCAGACAGACAGCAAAACGGCACAGGTGAGGGGGAGGAGGCCACATTCCCCTGGGAGCGAGCCCCTTGAACTCAGCGAGGCGTCCTAAAATATTAGGAATGCCATCTTATCTCAATTTGAATTTCACAGGGTCACCGTTGTATACAGCAAAGCTTTGTGCTCCTGCAGCAAAGCACACAAATGTTTTGCTAAGCCACTATGCAGTCATGTCCTTCAGCCAGAGTGTCTCCTCGGATCACTTAACATGCCTCGGCTCTTAAGAGAGCTTGAGTAGTACGCACACACTTGCCTTGCATTGCTAGGGAATTCTAGTAAAAAAAAATAAGTCGAAAACACAAAAATTTTCCTTTATCCATAGGAAGCCTACGAGTCAACAGTAGAGTACTTTGGGGAAAATCCCAAGACCACTCCTCCGACTATGTTTTTCCCCACATTTGTGCGCTTTGTTAAGGCCTACAAGGTAAGTCTCCTGTTGTTTCTAAGGTTGGTGAAGCACATGAGTTCTTGGCTTATGTTATGGGTAAGCGCATAACATCAGCCAAGACCACACAATGTGGCTACTTCAGGCAAACCAGTCTCAGTCCCACATCTGCAATATGGGGTGGGGGTAGTGGGTGATGCCCATAATAATAATAATAATAATAATAATAATAATAATAATTGTAGTAATAATATTAAATAACAGCCTTCTCTGTAGGAGTCTTTAAAGAGATTGCTGTGATAATGTATGGGAAGCACTCTGAGCCCTTGAAATGCACTACCGAAACGTGATATATTGTTGTGAGGGTTCATGAAAGCATGGTTGTTCTGCAATGAACGTAGCATTGAAAATAAAATTTCGTTTCGTTGTCCAAAGGTAAGCTGCCTTGGGCAGCCTGCATGGGGGTGGAGTGGAGAAAGGTGGGATATAAACCTTTTAAATAAATAACTAAATAAGGCACGAACCAGATATACCTGATTACTACAGTTAGCTGGCAGCTAAATCCTAACTAGTGCTGATGCAGTAGGGCTGCAGGCTGAAGGAAAGGGGATATTTTTTCTAATGCTCTAGCCTGCCCAATGGGAGTGTTCAGATCTGGGCCAGCTATATCACTGGTGCAGCTCCACGTAAAGCTGCCAGGCCCAGGAAAGGTGTTTGGATATGACAGAGCTGATTCTCCCTGTCCTGGACCTCTCCCATTCCCCTTTCTGCCCTCCCCCAGCTCCATTACACACCTCCCAGCCTCTGCTCCCCCCCTCCCCGCACTCGCCTCAGAACCCTGTACCACTTGGCGCTCCTCTTACCTCCACCAGCAGCTGGGGGCTTGGCTGCAGTGTTGGGGGGAGAGCGCAGGGCTTCCCACCAGTGCTGCTTAAAAGCAAGTCATTGAAATACACTTGATGGCACTTTTACGACAACTAACACCAGTGCAGCAGCTGCTGTGCCTGTGCTCATGTTTGTTAGGATTCTGCAGTGACTTGGGCTAAAATTCTATACATGGTATATGGTGGTGGGTTTTTTGCAAGGGTTCTGTGGCTCCCCTGGTGGGTTTCCACTCCTTCCCAGGGAGCCACGGCTCACAGTTTGGGAACCACTGCTGTGTACCAATAAAGCACTTGGGTTCTGGACTGTCAGCCAGCCCCAAATCTCTACCCCTATAGCATCTTGGAGGAAAGTGTCAGGAAGGTAGGAAGGGGACAAAGAGTGTAGCTTCCCCTTTCCTCCTCCTGAAACCTTCCCAGCTTCTGTGAGCAACTAGCAGTGCTAAAGCCTTACCTCCTTTGGGTTGGCTGGAATCAGTGATGTCATTCAGGGGGAACAGACCAGAACGGGCGTTCCGGATCCTAACGGGCTCCGTGGCTGGTTCCGGGTTCCCGACAAGTGCCAATCAAAAGTGAGTTCCTCTTCCTAAATCATTTGAATGACACCACTGGCTGGAATCCCATGAAATACTCTGGTGCCACTGCCAGAATCTGCTGAGGCTACTGAAGGGCATTTTGCAACCTAATGACTCCTGAGCCTGGTCCGGCATGGTTCATTTTTCCCTTCCCATTCCCCACCCCTGCTCCAAAAACAGAAAGCAGAAGACGATGTCCAGCTATGGAGGAAGCAGGAAGCAGCTGTCAAAGAGGGAGAGCCTGACTCCCCCAGCAAAGAGGAACAGTCGGCACCGAAGGTATGTGCTCACACTTTTTCACCCCCATCTAGTGCTGCCACTTTCCCCCCACTTTTTCATATCATCCAGGATGTTCCAGAGCTTCAACCCAATCTGTGTTCTAAATTCGGCCAGTCTGGTCCAGTTAAGGACTACATCTAAATTTGGCCAATGGTTCTTCGGCTCACTAGAGTCATACAACTTATTCCAGTACCAATTTTCTGATAATAGAATTTACTACAGTGGGCCCAAGATACCTGCAGGGGTTCCGTTCCTGGACCCCTAGCAGATATCGCGATCCATGGGTATTGAAACCTGCAGATTGGGGCCCACCCCCCACCCTCCAAACCTGACTGAAGCTGAGCTCTGGGTGGGTCCAGAGGGCTTCCCAAGATCCACAGAGGCCACATGTGACTGTCCGCAGCCTCAGAGTGGCCATTACGTTGTTTCCAGTTGCATTCTTTTACACAGAGGCTTGGAGAGGCCTGCAGAGGGCTCTGTGGGGTTCCCCCACTCCCCAGAGGCTGGCTGCAGGTAGTTCAAAAAAACCAGTCAGCCCTGGGAGCTGTGTGATCCTGCAGATTACGTTGCTGCCTTCCCCCCCAGTCCTGCAAGCACTTACTTCATTCCCAAACTCCTGAGGAGTTTGAGAACCTCTGCATTATTTTTTGCTTTGTCTGCTAAGGGATGAGTTTGGGGCAGGTGGGTTTGTGGGCTGAGAGTTTTGAGTAGCTTTCCAGCTCCATCTACTGGTGTTAATGGTTACTGCATCAATCTGGTGAAAACTTTTCTTTGTGCTTTCCAGCCAAGCTCAGGCATTCTCTCTCTCTCTCTCTCTCTCTCTCCCCCCCATAATCCATGGAATTCATAGTCATAAGATGGCTGCTAGCGTGGATGTAATTAAAGGGGAATTGGACAAATTGGACAGGTCTATCAATGGTTGCTTGACTACCAATTGTCAGCGGCTACTAGAGGGCAATACACTATGTCCAGGTTCAGTGGCACCAAGCTTCTAAATACACCAGTTGCAGGGGAGCAATGGCAAGGAGGAGGCAGGTTTTTCTCTCCTGCTTGTGGGTTTCCCAGAGGCAGTAGGTTGGCGATTGTGGAAAACAGGATGCTGGCCTCAGTGACTCTTTGGCCTAATCCTGCAGGGAGTTTAGGTTTGAACTGCTCCTGAGAATTTACTGTACAACTTCTTATATTCTAAAGCTTCTGTTTGCAACCATGGAAATTAGCTGTAAAGCTGTGGATCTGTGGGAAGAGCACTCACTTGGATTTTGGATAGTGTGCTGGGGAGAGAAGCCTCAAGTAGCTCTGTGCCTCCTACCTAAGAACCGCTTCACGAAGTATTCTGTTGTTCCAAATCACTGACAAAGTAAAAGGGAACTGTAAATGGTCTATGGCCAAGTCCCCTAGTCAATTATGCTCATTGGTACACATCTCTCCATAAAAAAGTACAGGTTGGTTGCTGAAACCCATGGGGGGGTACCCCCCAAGCTTGCTCAAGACCAACATGTTTGGGGCAATTCCTCCCCAACCTTGAAATCCCTTGAGAACATAATATAAGAAGAGCCCCACAGGCTAAAGGTCCATCTAGTCCAGCTTCCTGTATCCCACAGTGGCCCACCAGATGCCTCTTGGAGCACTCAGGACAACAGGACACCTAAATCCTATTGCATATGGCATTCAAGAGAAAACCTACTTCTAAGACCAGAAGGTTGCATTTACCTTGTACCCTTGCAACCAAGGTTGCATAGGCTTGTAACCTATGATGGACTTTTCCTCCATAAATCTGTCCATAATTCAAAGACACCTCTTTGAAAGGTATCTTAGGCCATGTGAGGTCAACAGCATCCTGCTATAACTGCAGATTAATTACACGCTAGTAAAGAAATATTTTCTTTTTTTCTGTTCTAACTTTCTCACCACTCAATTTTAGTGGATAATTTTGACATGTTACATGTTGTCCAAATGTTTCCTGGCAGGACAAGAGTAATTCTAGTGATACAGAGAGCTTTTAAAAGCAGGAATTAGCTTTTAGGAATTAGCAAGTAGTAGTCCTTGGGCCAAATCTGTCCCCCTGATATTAACTTCGACTCCTCTCTTTGCCAATGTAGAAGTGAGGGGTGGGTGGTTGTGACTCTGGGACTTGTTCATGTTTGTTTTAGGGTAGAGTGGAGCTGTGAGCCCCCAGTAAAATTAGTTCCTGACCAGGCTTGTAACAAAATATTCTATTCTTTTAGAGTGGATATTTTTCTCTTTGTCATAACAGTTTAAAATAACAAAATAAATAGACTGTGTTGAAAAATAAATAAGCAATGGAAGGCCTCTCACAGCCGTTCCTCATCCCCACCCCCAGATATCCAGTACCTTGGACAGCTGCCCAATGGGTGGGCTGGCTTCTCGTATCCTTTTTGCAGACAGAATTCACGTATCTCGGTGTGGCGCATGTGTAACTACAGCAACTGTTTTTTCTCCCTCTTGGCAGTCTCCCACCCATAAGGCCAAGCGGCAGCAAATGGACCTCATAGCAGAGCTGAAGAAGAAGCAGCTGGTGAAGGAGCCCCTCATTTTTGACAAGAAGGATGGAGCCATTGAGGACATTATTACAGGTGAGGAGGAGGGAGGGAGGCTATTTCTTTTGTCACTTACCTTTGACGTCTCTTCAAGCTCCCATAGAGAACAAGTATGGAAGCCCAAATGGAACCTGTTTGAAATCTTGCTGCGTGGGGAACATTGTCCCAGACCATTCAACCCAGCATCACTGCTGCCCTGCAGCCACTTGGACATATGGAGGGGGTGACAATAATAGACTACACTGCATGGTTCAAGCCTACTATTGAAGGCCTCCCCATGCAGAGCTACGGTCAGTCCTCATCATCCACGGGTTTGCAATCTGTGGATTTGACTAGAGGTTGCATTCAGAAGTCTTCTGAGGGTGCCCCTGCAGATCTGAATATCTATGGAGGGGTCTAGGAATGGATCCCCCATGGATTTTGAGGACTGACCGGTACCTAAGCCAGCTGCTGAAAAGCCCTTGTTTGCCCCGAGCCTATGCCTTATTTCTTGGGAGCCGAGGTTTGCTTAACTCTGCTCTAACCATGTGTGGTTAGCCATGGGTAGAGTCCACCCACTCTAAGCAGAGTGGGTGGACTCTGCTCCTCATTGCCACGGTTGCAGGCTGTGGGTTCCTTGGACAGACGGCGGCTCAAAGACCCCTTAATCAGGAGGAGGATGGGCTTATATTTCTATGGCATTTTCTATTCTGCCCAATCCACCCATCATGGGTTTTCTTGGGAGGAGTGATGATGAAATACAGCAATGAGAAATGCTATAATGCACCTATCGCGCCTTGCAAACATGGCTTGTGTCTCAGGAAATCCCACCAGTCACCCCTGCCACTGCTAATCAGCTTGCCTCGAGCTTCTGGGTGCCTCTGTTAGTTTGAACTCTGCTCAATAGTTTCCTGTCCAGGATTCTCCAAGGACATACCTGCACCATGCACTTGCAACTCGTTTAACAGAACTTGCTTGGCCCAGTAGCTGAGGCTGCACTCCTGTACACGCTTGCCTGAAAGAGTGCATCTCAGTGGGCACAATGGGACGGATTGCTGAGTAGACATGCATAGGCTTGCACTGTAAGCAGTAGAGCTGCAAATCAGGACTTCCCTGGTTTGCCTCTGCCATGGATTCACCTGGCAGCTTTAAGTGAGCCTCCAGCCTCAGCACCTCTGCTGCTGGGTTAACAATATATTGTTGTGGTTATTGTAAAGACTTGCCAAGAAAGAGTCAAAGGATGACCAAAGGGAACAGGGCCTAGTAATGAGTGCTCATCACACCCCTTCCTGGTCTCCACTCCCTGGAGCTACTGGATCAGCTGAAATGGGCTGAAAATGGGAAACAGGTAGATCTTTCTGCTATCACCTTCCCAGGCTAAGGAAACCAGAGGGGGACCATCTGGGAAAACCACCCTTCCCAGGATCCTGTTAAAACCCAATTGCAGTGGCACGTGGGAGCAAGTAGAGATGTGACACCCCACTGAATTATCCATGAACATGAATTAGGCAAGCAAGGAGTCACAGTAATAACCACGGGATTAAAAACCTTTTAAAAGAAGAATTAAGTGAAATGGAAACAGGGGAGCAGAGACAAGCACAGTAAGCAGATTGCTGAAAGATGTAGATAGACAGAGAGACAATTTGAGTAAATAGGATGCGTTTCCTAATAGTTCCCAGCAGAGGGAGTTGGGCAGCTACTTACGAGCAAAGCTCACAAACCCCAACATGTTGCTGTGCCCCCACTTTGGTGAAGTTTGTTTTTATTAATTTTTTTTTATTTGTACGTGTAACATATAAACAAATACTGTAGACAATACACTAATACAATTGTGCACCCCTTCACCTTCGGGACATCAGTTCTTATCTGAGGTGGCCTCCTCTTCTGGCAATCCCAGAGCCCGCTGGGTTCTGTGAGACCTTGGATTCTGTTCTTGTGCGAATCGTGCAAGATCTCACATGGTCCAAGATGGCGGCGTCCAGGAGAGCCAGGGAAGAAGAGGCCACCGTGGAAAAAAGCCATTGTGACCAGAGTAGGTTGAACTGCCAGGACGCACTGAGGTGAGGCAAGTCAGGACTGCAGACTTGTTCATAAGGTGGTGAAGAAACAGAGCAGTCCAGAGCAAGATGTCCCTGCTGTAGGGGAGCACTTATGTCTACTAGAATAAAAGAAAATTATTTAGAAGTAATTTGGAGATGGTATATAATGCCGGTTAAATTTAATTTAATTAAATCAAATATACCAGCTCAATGTTGGCGATGTAAAAAAGTTCTAGGAACTTATTTCCATATGTGGTGGGAATGTATAGAGGGGAAGGAAATATGGGTGGAGGTGTATTATTTTATATTTTAATTTATTTTACACCTTCTTTTTACTATTATTTAGCCATATCCATATACCCCTTCTCTCTCCAAATAAATAGAGAATCGTCTTTTGGATACTGTCTTTTCCCTTCTTCAAAAACATATCTAAGAAATGCATCCCAGGTCTCCTTAAAGTAATTTATTTTCACAATCCCTTTTTAAAATTTCATTTCCTTTGTTAATTTATCATTTATTGCAACACTCCCCATCTCCCCATACCAATCCTCCCACCTGAATTTAAACCTAATTTTGCAGTTTTTTGCTATCATTCTTGTCACAACCATCATAATTATTATCAATTCTTTTTTCCCCAACTTAAACTTATATCCCCAAAACTATTCAATAATGCAATTTTAGCATTTACTTTCACCTCCTGTTCCACAATTTTACTTATCTCCTGAAACACCTCCACCCATATTTCCTTCACCTCTATACATTCCCACCATATATGGAAATAAGTTCCTAGAACTTTTTTACATCACCAACATTGAGCTGGTATATCTGATTTAATTAAATTAAATTTAACCGGCGTTATATACCATCTCCAAATTACTTCTAAATAATTTTCTTTTATTCTAGTAGACATCATTTTTCCAATTCTTTTATTCCATAAATTTTTCCATTCATTAACACTTATTTCCTCCTCTAAATCTTTCTGCCAAACCTCCTTCAGATTTTGATGTTGTTCTCTCTTTTCTCCTAGAATCTTGTATATTTTTCTAACTATACCTTTAAATCCTATTTTGTTATTCTCCTTCTCTCCCTGCTCAATTATTTCTTCAAATTTAGTCAACTTCCTACAATTTCCAACTGTTTTTCTCATTTCTTTTATCCAACTTTCTAATTGCAAAATATTAAGCCATGACATTCTTTCTGTTTGTAAATTTTCCTTTATTTCCTTGCTTATATTCATTTTCCTGTTCCAATCCTTTAATCTACTAGTCGTTTTTTCTTTCAAATTCCCTCTTATCTCTTTTTTAAGATTATCTGGAAATTTTTCTGATTCCATTAATGGAGTTAATGGGGATATTTCTGGACTTAAAAATGTTCTTATCGTGTCTCCACATCAGCATCATATTTTTCAAAAAGGGATTTTTAAATTTCTTTGTATTCTTTTTGCTTCCTATCCTAAAAATTAAGTTTTCTACTGATTCATTCAACTCTTCTCCTTCTATATTTAACCAAATTAAATCTCTTGATTGAGTTATAATCTCTGGGATGTATCTCAACTGATCAGCTATGTAATGTTTTATATTGGGTAGCCCTAGACCACCTCCTCTCTGTGATAAATACCATAATTTTTTATTTATCTTTGCTTTTTTATTACCATTACAAAATCTATTTATCTCATTCTGCCATTCCTTTAATTCATTCTCTGTTAATTTTATTGGCAGCATCCCAAATACAAAATTTATTCTTGGTATAATTTTCATTTTACATAAAGCTATCCTTCCGAACCATGATAATTTTAACTTTTCATAATCGTTTATTTTTCCTTTAATTTTACACTTTAACTCATCAACATTTCTTATCTTTATCTTTGGTGAAGTTTGCAGACTGGCTTGAAGTGACTTGGGCAGGCCTAACTCCAGGTTGGGATTGCACCCGAAATGAGTGTTCCTTTCATGAACCAGTAGCTGGTGCCAATAACAGAGCTAGCAAAACACCTCTCCCCCAAGCATCCTGGAACTCAATGTTAAGAAATCTATGTTTATGTGTTGGGCTTACCTGATTGGATGAAAAAAGCCAACTGGCCACTCTGTCTTGCCCCTAGATAGACAGGCAGGTTTGGCTGCCCAAGCATCAGGAGGTACCTTCCAATCTCAGCAGGAGATTCGGCTACGAGCTGTTGTCTCCGGGAAGAGTCTAGGCATAGAGAAGGAAGCTGGGGAAGCTTCCAGATCTTGGCAACATGGGCCCTTTAGCCCTTTGCCCCCAGCACCCTTCCTCCCACACCATCTTAAAACAGACTGAAAGCCAAGGGAAGGCTTTTTCCCAAGTGCACATCTAGCAGTCCTTCAAACTAATAGAACAGATATGCCCTTGGAGATCCTCTCCGTAGAGACAGTCCTTGTCTGTTGTGGGACTTCACTTCTCTGCTGCTCTTCTCTCTTCTCTTCCTTCTCGCCCCCCTTGGCTTCTCCCGGCACTGTTCTTTACTCAGCACTGAAGACTGTTCCTTTCACTGCTCGGACGGGCAAACGCTCGTCTCGCCTCTTCTGCGATGCCAGCTTCAACGAAGAGAGCCCGCTGTAGCTCATGGCTCTAGGTAACAACTGCATGGAGGGCAGGGGCTGGGTTTAGTTTTTTCGGGGGGGGGGGAGATGGCCTGAGCTTGATCCCTGCAGTATGTGAAGCGCCTGCCCCTGCTTGCATGCTTCTCCTGACCTTCTGCCAGGAAACTCAGGGTGCAGTAGGGGGTGGGTGGGTGGGTGGGTGTGTCCCATCTATCCATCCGTCCACCCTCCCCACTATTTAAGTCTTGCCACTGCCCCATGAAGTAGGTACGGCTGTGAGAGTGAGTGGACTGCTCAAGGTCATCCTGGGAGTCCTTCCCCCCCCCTTTTCCATTTGACACGGTAAAAATGCTGGGGCAGCGTCCATTCCACCTTCCGTTTGCACCCCCATTCTAAAGCAGTAACCAGGCTCTCCGGTTTCTCTTGCGGCAGGCCTGCGGAATCAGCCGTACCGGCGGGGGGACACCGGTCGGCACAGCGGCAGGAAACGGATCGCTGGGCAGATGCAGCAGGTGACCTCCGACATTTCGCTGTGACCGCCACGAATGAGAACTCCCGCTGGCGCCAAGCCTCCATTGGGGGTGCAAGGCACTGACTCAGAGGTTCACAGCCAACAGGCCTGGAACAAACACTCCTCTCCCCCCCCCAAGGAACGAGGGGGTTCAAGGCAAGGGGACTTTCCCTGCCCCTGCAGCTTTCAAAGCCATCAGTGGGCTTCCTGCACCCGCAAGCCCTGACCACTCAGGCTGTGCTCTGGATCGGCACTGCTTCGTTGTGAACTTCAAGGAGTCACCTTGGCCCAGCGTGGAATTGGGGCAGGCAGCAAGAGGCTCCCCTCTGTGCCATAGCTCACCTGGGACAGCTGAAGGTGCTAGGAAACAACTGCAACCACCACGCAGCGCCAAATGTAACCGCGAGCCAGGCATCTTTGGGGCTACTGCCTTCCCTCAAAGGATCTTGCCAGGCTCTCCCTTGCCCTGCCTGCCCTTTCCATTCCACCTGCTCTGGTTCCTTTCCCCACCTCGCGTAGCTTGGCCACGGGCCTGCTGTTCCCTCCCAACCCTTCCTCGGGCCTAAAGAAGATGTGGGGCAAAGCGTTTTCAGGCCAGTCTTCCCCTCTACCACACACGGTCCCCGTTAGCACCACGACCACTTTCTGCAAGCTGACTTGCTTGTAGGAAGGTTTGTGCCCAAGAATGCGTCTCCTCAGGATCACGGAAGCCCTGGGAGTGGTGAGGCAGGACTGTCTGGCTCGTGGGGCCAAGAGGTACCGGGAAGCCCCCTGTCCAAAAGCACACTTGACTCCAGCACTTTTTCCCTTCCTCAGAGGTGCCGTGGCAGATCCAGCGCCAAAGGACGGAGACTGCAGACTGTTCTCAGGTTTGGGTGGGCTTGAGCAGCTGGTTACCTGCTTGCCACATGCACACTTGAGCCACATGCACACTTGCTTGCCCTCCTTGCAGTCATCCGGTCCAGGGTGGGGCTGTCATGCTAGTGGAAGAAAGGAAAGAGGGGCCTGCATTCACTGCACACCCCTATCCCATTCATTTAACCCAAGTCTGGCCTGCGTCCAGGGATGCCCTATGTAATTGGTCCTCTACTCATAAACCAGGAAGCAGTCATATAACTAGTAAGCTGTCAGTGGATGTGGACAAATGTGGGCAAGTCAACATTGACAACTTGCATTGTCCTTCCCCCTATCCCCACCCCTTACTCCCAGCAAGGTTTCCTACAGTAGGTGGACTACAGCAGTCTTGTACACCCCTCCCCCCGGTGCATCCCTGTGCAAGCCTTGCAGGTGGAAAAGGGAGCATAAGGGATTTACCCAGGCAGTGAATGGAACCTTCCCCTAAAAGGCTTAATTATGGTTTCCTGTTGTAGCACAGCAGCTGAACTCTAGGGAGCCAACCTAGTGGCTGGAGCAGCATCTCAGGATTTTAGGCTTTAGCACAGGCATCTCTTTTGGCACTTTGAAAAACTGCTCGCTCTGAGACAATGGCAAAGCAGCTCAGAGGTTTTGTGACAATCAACCCGAGCACCGGAGTGGCTGCTCTTCATCTTGCCACAAGGTGTCGCCCTTTTCTGTGGACTTTGGTGCTTTTCCTGCAGCTGGCAGGCAGTGCCCCCCCCCCCCCCCCCGGTACTGCTGTCTCTCATTTATGTGCTTAAAGGCCTGCCCTCAAGCAGACAACACAGAAGAGTGAAAGCAATGATGGTGAATTAGCTTCTTAAGACCGTATACACTGTAACTTCCTAGAGAGCTACCCTGTGTCATCTGTTGAATGGATTTGGTTGGCCCTGATGGAATTATCATTATACGGTAATATTTCCACACTGAGATTCTTGTGGAACCAGATGCTCTTAGAGAGGTCCTGCCATCAGGATGGCCCTAAATGTAGACATGCAGTTCCGATTTCTGGAAATGTGGGGGCAAGGACAACCCCGACAGGCACGGGGTGAACCGCCTTCAGCCATCCCGCTCCTCCTCAGCCAGTTCTTGCAGGGGCACTTTCCTGCTCATCCATCCGCCCCTTGTCCTTACGGATCGTGCCCTTTGCTTTATGCATGGTGCTGGACAGGAGGCAGATGTAAGTACGTGGGGGTAAGGGAATGAGCTTTGCAATGTCATGTGTCCACCTCTTGTGTATGGATAGCCACATGACATCTTTGCCCACAGTAGCAGACCCTTCCTGGTGCAAGACCCTTCCATGGCCACCTGGGGCAGTTTGTGCCCGCAGCAGACACTGCGACTTGGCTGCAGTCCTTTGCATGCATTTTCCCCGCCACCGCCCACCCCCTGCCTTCCCTGCAGCATGCCAGCCTCACAACAGTAAGTGCATACTGCAGCAGGTGTCGGCAAGTGCACCCCTGCAGATCCTCCCCAGTCTGGGCTCAGATCACAAAAATGACCGGGCGAGGCCAAGGTGCTGCTTCCTGCCTTCTCCAGCACACCCCTGACGCTGCACACCCCTGCTTAGAAATCCGCCAGTTTTAGACTTAACGCTCTCATTGCTTTCTGCTGTACCTTAGAAGCGGCTCAAATAGTCACAGCTTATGCTCAGCATAGCACCTTTGTACCATGGTGACTCATCACGCCATGGCCAGGGGCAGGGGGTGGGTGGGGAGGGGAGGGGAGGGGAGGGCAGGGGGTGTTAGAAAGAAAATTGAATGTGCAACTGGTTCTGTTTTTTTAAAAAAAAATGCCTTGACTTATATAAGGGCAGATCACAATGCCCTATTTGAGCGCTACTTTGTATACATTATTTTTATATATGGTTATGTGAATTGCATTTAATCCAAAGCAAACCAAGAGGAAAATAAATGTATTCTAAAGATGCAAAACAGCAGGCTGCATGCACATTTGGAGAGCGCACACACCGGCTGCCTGCTCAAAGAATCTCATAAGGGCACACGGCAAGTTCTCACTTAATGCTCATTGGTTATAAAGTTGAAGAGGGGAAAAAATGGATTCCCAGCCCGGGCCATGGTCGGCGTGGAGTCTGCACATTCTTGCCATGTCTGCAAGGGTTTTCTTGTATTTATGTCAATGTTTATTATTTGAAGTGCTTTGGGTCTTTCTCTAGAAGTTTGATTATATTTTTCTGACCAGAAACATGCTGTAGGGACTGAACTCTTGTTTACAAATATCAATTAGCCTACGCTAGAATTCATTTTGTTACTATTGCTTAAAGTTGCCGTTTTGCACTGTGCAAAGTTGCACAATGTTAAGTGAGGACTTGCTGTACTTTAAGAGCATCCGTTCCTATAGTGCTGCTGTGTTGTCTTTTGTGAAGCAACGCAACTAGACTTAGACTAGAATTCAGCTCCTGTATTAAAAGCAAAATAATAATAATAATAATAATGATAGATTATTAAGAGGATGTTAAGTGTTAGCATGGTGCCAGCTTCAGCATGCCTTGCTTGTGGGCTGTTGGAGACAGCATGCAGCTTAAGTTATCCCCTCTGGCCTCATCCAGCAATGATTTCCTCCAAGAGCAGCAAGCAGAAGAATACAGTGATTTCTTGTTGCTCCTGTCATAAACCTGCAAGCTATGACGGTCATTCTTCTTCCCCTCTAAACCCAGGCTAGACTAGTATAGGGGGAATCTTAGAAACTTGATGACAGGGCACGTGTGAGTGAAATACAGATTCAGTTCAGAACAACCTGACCTGGAGGCAGGTGGAGCTTCTGTGAATTGCACTGGGCTCTGCTTGGTTGAGTAAAGCAGTGATGGGCTTTTTGTAGCATGGCAGGAAAGTGACACGTTTGGTGCACACTGGCCTGGCCAGTGAACCAGGCTAAGGAACTCGCCCACACAGTGCTGAATTGTAAGCCAGGCTTCCAGGAAACCAACCCAAATGAAATAGAACAGCAATGGCAAAAGGTGCTAGATTTCAGAAATGCTGTCCCGCTAAATGAACACATACCACAGCAAAATGAATGTGGTGCTGACCACAAATTTTTATATTGTTTTGCTTTCTCGCTTAAAGAGTCACACTGCTCTAATCATTTGCAGGACAAAAGGAAAGTCATAGGTTTAAGGTCGCTACTGTATTTTTACAGCTGCACAATTATTGCATACATTTGCTAATTGGCGTCCTCTGGATTACAGTTGGTATCACCAGTCTTGCTTATATCTTCCTGCCCATCCTCAAGATGCAACTAATACTGGGTTCAAGTAGCAATAGCTGTAAGCAGTTGCTTGGCTTTTTAAACTTGCAAGCCGTGTTAAGCTTATTCCAGGTAAAGACCACCTACCCTTTCTTTTCAAAAACGAGAATAGGAAAAAAGAGTGTCCATTCCTAGGCCATTCTCGAGCAGGCGTGTCCTTTCAGCAAGGCACTTCTGCTGAGGCGCTGGGAGGGCGAGACGGAAGGAGGTCTTAGAAGGCAAGGAATGCTAAGGAAGATGGGGCAGCCCGAGAGGGAGATGCTGCCACGGTGGTGGGAGAGCCCACGTCTCACACAGGCCGCCCTTTCAGCAGCACCTACCAAGGCATCATTTCTCACACCACCTCTCAGATGCTGAGCTGCGGTGCCGCTGGAGCAGATGTTGCACTGTTCCATCTGCAGCCCATATGATAATGGGACGCTCCCATATCTTGAAGATATGATTTGAACATTTTCTCTTGTATTGTCATTTGCAATGAGTTTGACTCTCTCTCTCTCCCCCCCCCTAATCTTCCATGTAATCCTCCCAATTGTTGGTGTAGCCCAGTGGAGAAGACAAATTTCCTGCATAGATATAGTTGCACAGGCTGTTCACTAGAGTCTAAACATTACTATTCACTGGGCCACAAATGATTCCGACTTAAGAGGATTCTTATGCAAAGGCTTCCAGTAACTAAAAACCAAGCTCTTATTCCCAGGATTGGAAGCCAGAGCCAGCTTTTAAAAAAAAAATGCACTAGGCTCACCTGGAGCAGACAGGTAATTCTAGATGCTTCAATTGCAGCCACACTGTCTTGCCTTTATTATGCCCCCACATCACAGCCTCTACAGGACCAGCTGCAGTTCTGCTTTTCAGGCTGCTTATCCTGCCCTGCTAAGGGCCTGCTGGCTATGCTTAAAACATGACATGTCCCTCAGACACGTCCCAAGGAGGCTGAAACACCTGGAGAGCTTGGCAGTGTGCCATGCCAGGTAGCCTTCAAGGCCATGCAGAGCTGGCATGGCAACGATGCAAGTGGCACGGTGAGTTCTGCTAATGGTGCCTCCGGAGTGACTTTTGGGGGTGCTCTCATGCTAACTGGTGTAGCCCAGCAGGATGGGGGCTGGAAAGACAAGGAGCTAGTGGGAGCTGTGGCCCGCAAGGGAAGCAGCATCAGCTACTGCCTTCCAGCTCTGGAAAAGGGGGAAAAGGAGATGGAAAGTCCTAGTGCTGCCATGGGACCTTGGAGACACTGGTCTCTGACAAGCTGCACTGGCTTATTTCACCATCCTTCACACTGTTTAATCAGGCATGTGGCTGAACTGGTGCAGTGGTCAAGAGGCCTGCCCTGCCAACTGGCCTTTGAAGTTACAGAAGTGGCTAAGAGAACAAGCCTCTCTTCAGTTCCTTTTTTGACTCCATGCTGGAAACTCCCTCCCCTAGCAGCTCAAACCCAAGTCCGGCTGTTGCAAGCCTCGCCACTCCTGAGCTGCTGCCTGCACTCCAGGATTCGGGGTCACTCTAGGGCAGCTGCAGGCTTTTACGGGACAACAAAACTGAAGTGAAATTGGATTTGACATTTGGCTATTTCCACTATGGCCTTGACAGTAGTTTATCTATTTACACCAGCAGCCAGACTATTCTAGAAGTTGGACTGAGATGCTGCCCTCTTGCCTGCTTTACTGTAAAACAAGTTTCTGTTCCCCTTGGCAGGGGGAGGGTAAGCATATGCCTGTGCCTAGGCAGCTGTGACTGAAAGACGATCCTTGGAAAGACCAAGTGGTGGGGTATTTTGGGGGGTGAGAATTGTGAGCTAAAGAGGTTTGTTGCATCCAGAATTATAAGAGCTGATAGTTGTTGCTTTTAGGAGAGTTTTGGGAACAAGCCAGTCCCTGTTCTGGGAGAAAAAGATTTTGGGGGCAAAAGAGGACTTGCACTAGCCTGACATTTTAAGTACCCCTATTTTTCTCTGCCCCACTCAACTATTCTTTGACCTCAGTGTTCAAAAGGGGCAAATACAGATTTTTGTGTACAAGCCGATTATCCCTTATTTGGACTGCTTAGGATGGGAAAGGGTCTAGATTTCAGGACAATTGCATAATGAGAAACGCTTCTTCTTGCTCTTTTTACTGTTACCCAAATGGATGTCGGCTGACCTCTTCGATGAAAAATGTCAGTCTGTAAGGTACACACCACTGAGCAGAGAATAAAACTTACAGCCTGTACCTGCACTGCCTATGGGAATAAGCACAAGACTATCTAGTGTTTACACTACAAGTCTTGGACAAAAAGGTCTGGATTTTGGAATAGTCTGGATGCCAAGACCTGTATATAAAAACAACCCACATATGGGCCACAATATGTGAAGGCCCTCTCATTCTTTTGTGACAGTTAAAACCAATACTTTAGTTGTAAAAAGAAGAAGAAGAAGCTGCTGCCATCTGATCCCCAAGACGGCTGTAGCAGAAGTAAACCGATCAGGGATGAGTCATAGTTCAATACAGAGCATGTGCTTCTTATGCAGGAAGTTCCAGGCTCAGTCAACAGCATCTTGAGGCAAGGATGGGAAACGCTCCTGTCCACAACCCTGGGAAGACACTGCCAGTCAGTGTTGAAAAGGCAGGCTTAGATTGGCCAATGAGGCAGCCTCAGATACAGTCCACCACCTACCACCCCGTATCTATAGATCTGGCATCCACATATTTCACTGTGGATCACATGGATAGTGGGGGGAAGTTGTTTCCCGTTAGCTTATCAGAAAGCCACTTCTGGATCCCCCACAGATAAAAGTGGGGGACTATATATACAGTGTGTGTACACACACACACACACACACACACACACACACAGGGGTGTCAACCTCATTTCACACAGTGGGCTGAATAGCATTTATGAGGCCTGCTGAGGGCCAGATGTCATAAAGGAGATTAAGACTAGGAATAAGCCCTTTGTTCTCACTTAGGAGTTTATTAGCTGCAAACAGAAAATAAAATATGCAGTTCTTGATACTTTCAAGCTATGGGAGAGCCAGATTATCATGCCGGCTGCCCTTTCAGCAGTGACACTGAAGCATAGCTCAGCAGCTGAGAGCACCTGATGGTAGTGCTGGGAGAGCCTGATGACCACATAAAGAACTTCTGCCGAGTGCGTCCAGACTCATGTTTGACACCCCTGATGTATACAATCATGGCTGGAGCCGAGACTAGCCAGCTTTCATTTCAAGTTAATATTCTGACTAGAGAGTAAGGCAAGGAAACAGGACAGACCCATGCAGGGCTTTCGGAAGGCGGTGAACAAGGACTGAGTGCACACACCTGCCACTGTTCCGGAACCAGCCCACTGTTAATTTCACTGAGTGGTGGAAGTTGACCCATCACGGCTTTGAAGGGAAAGCGGCTGGTTCTGCCCTGGTGGACCACAGCTACTTTTAGCAGAGGCATTCTAGAGGTTCCAACTCCAAGCAGTTAATTCAAGTCAAGACAGAATTTGCAACTTTTGGCCTTGCAGTTACCCTCTCTTCCCTGCAGGGCTTGGAAGCTATTTAGAGGTTTTGCAGAAAATAAAGCTATCCTATAAAATACACACATTAAGAAAGTATATGCAGATTTTAAGAGCCCCGTTTTATATGCAGTTGATTTATTTATTCATTCAACTCCAATTTATTCCAAATTTAGAGCTGGCTTTCATATCAAGCTCTCTTGGTTTCCCTCGTACAGGACACTTTTTCAACTTTAGGGCAAAAGGAAAACGCAAACACAATGGACTCCACTGGAGCATTCCATGAAGCATTCCATTCCCACTTTAATAAAACACACATGATGCCCTGCAACACCACCCGTGACCCACTGCGACACACACAGCTCACCAGGCTTGAACCTCTTGTAGGGCAGGCGCCTGGCAGGCCACACCACAAGCCCAGAGAGCAGTATTTGTTTCTGGGGGTCACAAAGAGCACAGGCTCAGATTCCACAAACACGAGAATTTCTAATCATGCATGCTTGCTGGAACTGGAATCAAAGGCTGATCATGTTTGACAGTTCCCTTATGATACAGAAGAAGAAACCAAGGGACACAGATGTTGGTTTCCTAGGACTCTTAAAACTTAAGGCTCAGAGAAATTTGAAAATCAGGACCCACAGTACAACTCTTTCATATTGAAATTCGAAGGCAACAAGGTTTTGCTCACAGGAACTGCTCTGCCCAACACGACACCCCTTTTTAGCTCAGTAGACAACAAAACCAGGAGCTGCATCAGAGCCCTAAAAAGCTGCCATACACAGCAGTGGCTTTGTGTTCAGACTTATGGGCCACATTGTACAGGCCTGTTGTGCACATTCTGGCTGCTGATTTCACAAGGGGTTTTTTTGGGGGGGGGGAAGGCACACCTTTGAAATTTGCATAATGCCACTTGTTTACACATATTTTCCCAGCACTGATTTTGAGGTTTGTCAAATGCTACCCGGTTCTGCATAGGAAGTTCCCATGCAAGCCAGAGACATACCATCTCTTTTGGATCCCACCCTTCCCTCCAAGAAACTCGGGGCACTGTTTTAGCCTTCCAGAAGACTGGCTGAGAAAGAGGGACCTGCCTGGGAGGGGTGGGCAAGGGGATTTGAATCTTGTGTCCCACATCTCAGCATAAGACTCTAGCAACTATGTAGCTTATGAATATACTGTTCTAGCTTACTAAGCCCCACTAAGAGCAGGCCAGGTGCCCACAAATCACACTGTCAGATTTTCTTTTGATTAGATACAATGTAGTGAAGGGATGGTCATCTTCATGGACCACAGCAGGGCATCTTGGCTTTCTAGCTGCAGCTCACTGTCTTCCTAGCTTTCCGAGTCAGTTTCATAAATGCAGAAACGATTGTGCAATTGCTGTTGTCTAGAAGAGGATCCCCCCCACCCCACCCATCAGGCTGGATCCTATGCAAGAGCGCTGGCTGCAGTGAAGATGTGGACCAATCGTTACGTGTCCCCTAACAATATTCAGTACTATCTACTTCCATATATCCCGCCTGACTTCTATGGGGACCAGTCACAGAGCAGGGATGTAGCAAAATAAAAAAGCATCCTTGTTAGGGCTTCTGCTCCAGGCGACCACGTCTGACCCTCCAGCTCCAGCCACAGCTGCTGTCGGGAGCAAGAGTGCACTGAAGTTCGATGCCCGAATCAGGGACTTCCATGTCACAGCGAACAGGACGGCCTTCTTTGGTGAAGAAGCTGAAGGCAGAGGCTGGTATCTGGGAACGCAAGAAACAAAGGTGAAGGGTCCGGCTCAGCTACCGACTCAAGACACCTCCATTCTAAGCCTTCTCAGGCCAACAAAACAGGAAGTGTACAAAAGGCAGGACGTTTACTGCATACGTGTTGCTGGGCTCATTGTAGGCTGAAAAGGATACGTGTCCCTCAACGTATTCTTTCCCAAGCAGAGACCTGTTTTCCGGCACGCACTCAAGAGCAGACAGGGCTGCTGGATGTCTGGGAATGGACTCATTGCTAGGATGAAAAACAGCCCACTTGGCCTTGCTGCCGAAAGGGATAAGAGGAGCCACACAAGCTTGCCATAGCCCCAGATAGTGTCCCCATTGTCAGCCAAGGCACTGAAACCAGGTATCACCAGGGGCGGGGGGAGAAGACCCATGGCAGGGGGTGGCAGGGTTTAAAATTCCTGCCACTTACTAGTAAGAAGGTTGGCCAGGCGTGGAAGCCAAGGGCCAGCAATGGAACCCTGGAAAGCAGCCCAGTCTAGCCTGGTAGCTTGTACATCCTACCAGAACTCTTACCAGAGGGGCACTCCCAGCCTTCTATGCACCCCCTGTGGACTCCGTCCTCCCCCTCCCGCATGCACCTAAGCTCTCCACTCCCGAGCTGTTGCCTGCACTCCAGGATTCAGGGTCACTCTAGGGCAGCTGCAGGCTTTTACGGGAAAACAAAACTGAAGTGAAATTGGATTTGACATTTGGCTATTTCCACTATGGCCTTGACAGTACTGTATCTATTTACACCAGCAACCAGACTATTCTAGAAGTTGGACTCAGATGCTGCCCTCTTGCCTGCTTTATTGTAAAACAAGTTTCTGTTCCCCTTGGCAGGGGAGGGTAAGCATAAGCCTGCGCCCAGGCAGGTGTGACTGAAAGACAATCTCTGCTTGGGACCGACAGTAGGCCTTCTTGCTCAGAGGTGTGGCGCTATAAGCCCCACTGAACACCCCACCCCTACAGGATCCACACCATCGGAAGACTCACCTGGCTACTGATTCCCACTGCAACGTCTCCCACTTTGGCTCCCCGGAACTCCCGGATGTGAAGACTCTCCCCACTGAGCAGGTGGATCTCAATTTTCACCCCTGAAAAGACAGGCCTTGTTGTGAGAGCAATCGCAGAGCCCGGGATTCGAGGGAGGGCCTCTGGCTTCAGGTCACCCCATCTGCACTCTGGGTCCAGTAGGAACTTTTCCTGCTTTTATGCAAGAGGAAAGGAAGAACTCTGCTTCGGCAGAGGGGAGAGAAACAGGGTGTCACACCCAGTACTCTGTGCGGCGGCTGCTCCTTCATGGGGTGCTTTGAGCTGCACAGACCACACATGTGGCTCTTCCTGCCTGGGGAGGCCTAAATTTGAGCAAGGCAAAGCAAAAGGTTGATCAGGGTTGGCAGCAAGAGGCCAAGATGGCCCAGGGAAAATTCAACGGTGAGGCACCAGCAGGGCCAGTAAAAAATTCAGTGAGCTGGCAGCAGTTGGTCTATCAAGACTTACTGGAGACATGCAGGGGGAAGCGCCAAGCCAGGAGCCTCCACCAGGAGCATCTGGCGGGGGGGGGGAGGTGGCGGCAAAAGAACGGGAAGTTGCCTCAACTGGTCCTGCAGGGATTGGCAGAATGGATAGGAAGGGAAAGCAACAGTCTGAGGACAGGTCTCAGGCCCACCAGGACAACAGCTCTAACCTTGCAAGAAAGCCAAGAAGAGGGAGGAAGACGATGACAGCACACCTGTTCTTAGAGCAACTGAACTGCCTTTGCTCTCCCACAATGTCTCCTAGAGCGGGCACTCTTGCAAGGCAGTGCTGGTGACCGACGTCCACATTCCTGTCCCTGTCTCTCAGGCAAGCATCTTCTACGGACGCCGTGTCAGCCCTGTATTGCTGGACTACCACGGTCCTCTAAAAAGAGCCTTGAGGCACTTTCAAAAGGCTGGCCAACTTATAGCTGCGTCCGCTTTCGTGCACGACAACTCACTGCAGCAGATGCGTGAAAACGTCTTCCCCAGCTGTGAGACAGTCACATGCAAACACACCAACAGTAGGGTCAAAAGGCCACACAATCCTTTTCGTACCACTGGGATTTCATGCCGCTCTTCAGGGGAGTCAGGTTCCCCCCCCCCCCACTGGAGCACACATATGTCAGGCCTTTAGCAAGCAGGCTCTCGTCCATTTCTGGCCACAATAAATCAGTCCACGTTAAGGTGCCACGAGATGTGTGGGCATACAATGGAGGTACCAGGGCAGCCCCTCTCAGAACACAAGTATAGGTCGGTCCTCCTTATCCACGGATTTGACCCAACATGGGCCTTGAACCACGCCAGGAGGGCCGACCTGTACCAGAAGAGAGTCTGAGACCCGGGGAGGTAGCGTGCAACCTCGCTGAGCCTCAGAAGGCCCCTGGAAGGCCCTAGAAAGGCACTTCTGGTTTTTGCAAACCGCGGCCACCCTGGGCCACAGACAACGTCCTGGACGTGGCTGACAGCCCCCACCCACAAATTCAATGATCAGTGGGGGCTCTGGGAACAGAACCCCCACAGATGCAGAGGGCAGACTGTATACCAACTAGTAGAAGAGCCAACGCCACACTGGTGGCAGCTAAGAAATCAATGTGGCTTCCATATTCTAACTATTAGCCGTGATTAGGTAATTCAATTAGCAATTAAGTGTTAGTCTGGCAACGGCGAACATACCAAAAAAATGGAACAAACTAATAAAAACAACACTTGGCAAAGGAACTTGGTGAAACTTTTTGTATCTGGCTCGCTTCGGAGATGGTGTGCAATTAAAGGGCCCTACCGTCAAAATAGGTGGGTGTATCTGTTGGTTTGCTGCGATGTAGCCAGCTGCTCCAGCTGTTGCTCTGCTCATCTGTCTGGCTGCTCCACGAATGCACCCCAGAACTCATGGTGTCCTTCAGACTGTGAGAGGTTTTCATGGAGCCCTAGAGAAGCAGGTGAGAAGAGCCAGTCGGTTTCCTTGCCAGTGCATACAGCGGCTCAATGCCCCAAGTCAGTGGGAGGGGTGTGTGTATCCCCTTAGAGTTAAGAACTGCTCCCTCTTCGGCGGTATTTCGGTGGGGGCTGAAGACCTTTTTGTTTCAGCAGGCTTTTAGTTGCTGACAGGCTGGCTGGTTTTTGCATCCTTTTTTATACTTTTGTATATTTTATGATCCATGGGATTGGCTTTTACATTTTATTTTTTAATACTGTTTTTAATTATTGTCTTTTAACTACGATGTAATTATTTTATTGTGTTTTAACTTTGTAATGCCGCCTTGGGTGCCTTTGGGCAGAAAGGCGGGGTATAAATTTAATAAATAATAATAATAATAATATTGGCTTCACCCAGCACCACTCATCCTTCCCCAGCAATTCAACACACACTGGGGGATGGGAACTAGGATATAGCATGTGAACACCCCCCTCCCCCAGCACCTGCTCTACAGAGAGGAAAATGTCAATCTGAATGTAGGATATGCATTTTTTTTTAACCAATCCTTTTTAACATGGGAAATGCTTCAAAATGGAATCGAGAAGACGAACATATGGAGGAACAAATGCATAACGGAGGGATATCCAAGACGCACAAGGACAGACGGAATAGAAAAGACCTTTCTTTAGAGGTACAGCAATGCCTTAACTTTCATCACTTTGATCTCTCAGCCGTTTTCAATTATAATCACATTTCGGCTAACATTACTGTTGCCATCGAACCAAAGTGCAGCCATCTTAAGTCTTTTGCTTAGTCTCTTGTCTAGAGCTGCTGAAGTATGTAGCAGTTTCTCTCTTTGCTCTCATTGTTTTCACTCATTTGCCCCCACCTGTAACCTTCTCTATGCAGTGCCACTAGCCCTCACAATAGATAGAGAACTGGTTCAAGCCACTCTTTAGTGTTGCCATCGAACCAAAGTGCAGCCATCTTAAGTCTTTTGCTTAGTCTCTTGTCTAAAGCTGCTGAACTATGTGGCAGTTTCTCTCTTTGCTCTCATTGTTTTCACTCATTTGCCCCCGCCTGTATCCTTCTCTATCCAGTGCCACTAGCCCTCACAATAGATAGGGAACTGGTTCAAGCCAGCAGAGCTTCCTCCCTTATCAAAACGGTCACAGCATATTCTCACGGCCCAATTGACACAGAGCTTCTCATGTCCCAGCCCCTGTGTAGTAATTTTCCACCAAGCAGCAGCTTGGGGGGGAGGGGGAGAGGGATATAAATATGATTTAGAATTGTATGCCTTTGCCTTTTTCTCTGCCTGCCAAGTGGGGCAGGGAGATTGGCCCGCCTGCGCAGGTGTAATAAAGATGATCCTCATACTCTCTCGTTTGCTTGTTTGCCTTTTTAAATGCTTTTCCTGCGATGGAAACCATTTTGGGCCGATTTTCAGCAACATTAACCCCTGCTAACAGGGCAAGAGGCACTTTTTCAAGTGGTGCTCCCCTTATACTTAGCAGGGGGAGAATAACTGCCCCTCTTCACCCCAGTGCAGTGTCTTTTCTAGAGGCTGTTGCTGATGGTGTTCTGCATTTTTTTAGACTGGGAGCCCTTTTGGGACAGGGAGCCATTTAACTATTATCATTTTGTCTGTAGACGCTTTGTGAACTTTTTATTGAAAAGCAGTATATAAATACTGTTAATTGATTTATTATATAGTTATTTAACTTTTTCACTGGCCAAAACAAATTTGCAAGCTAAATAAGGCTGCGCTTTGACATTCATCCATGCTCTGGCCCCTAACCAGGCAAACGCAAGATATTGCTATAAGAATTCTGCTACACATACTTGATAGGGTTATATTTAGCTTAATATTTTGACAGCCTAGTGGAAATAGGAGAAAGTAGGATCAACCCCTACTACCATCCCTACTACATTAGCATGATCCCTGCTGAGTGAAAATAGTGAGAACGACCACATATCCTTAGAGACAGAGAAAGGAACAGTGTAAAGATGTGGCTTTGTGTAGGGCGGGAGGGTGGAGGACTCCAACGTGCCTTTAATGAGAAGCAACTGACTCACCTTCTCACTGACATCTGAAGGGAGGGGGCTGTCCAGACTGAGGCAGGAGAGCATTTGCTCCTGCTCTTCTAGAGAGTAGGGTTGAGAGAGGCTATCCAGAATCAGCGCTAGGGAAAGAAGAGAAGACCATGGAGAGCACAACCAAAGCCACTGGCTCTCACTCTGGGAGATCCTACCACACTTCCGACAAATTGTGGTAATGAGTATGGATGTCCAACTATCAGACCAGTTCCATATTACTGTCTGAACAACTTTCTCACCCTTATTTAATTCCCCAACCTCCCCACCGAAGGGAGCTTCCTACATTCAAGGACACGCCTCACCCAATTCACCTGTCGAGAGAGCCCGGCACATCTGCCATGGAACCCCAGCACGTTGCAAAGGGCTCTAGGAGCACATGCTCAGTCTTGCAATCGCACCCATGTGCCCAGCGGCGTCATGCAGCCGGAACGCTGGGAGGGACGAATGGGTGAGTGGCAGCCCGCCCGTAGCATCATGCTCCATTTCGCCGGCTTCCTTGCCCCCCGTGGGGGCGGTTTTGTGTAGGGGAAGCCGGCAGAAGCCGGCGAAACGGAGCATGACACTACGGGCGGGCTGCTGCTCACCCGTTCGTCCCTCCCAGCATTCCGGCTGCATGACGCCGCTGCATGTGCCCCACCCACTGATTTACAGACGTTCTAAGGTACAGGCCTGCAACGTTCACAGGTGCTTTGCTCCACAGCCTGCCAGTTCTTTGGCAATCCAACAGCATTAAGTTCATCCCATCAGCCACCTGGGGTGCTTTCAACCCACTCTCATTCTCCATTTCCTTCAGGGGAGCTATGGAGATCTGTTCCATTTTTTTAAACCACCCGCCCTCCCCTATACCCATGTTTCCTTCTCCTCTGCAACAACCACGGGGGCACCATGAGTGTCAGTATTATGGGTGGACCCAACTCCTCCATGTCTTTTTTCAGCCCTCCAATCAGTAAGAAAGAATGTGTAATCCTTCAGGGTCTTTCAGAAAGAAGAGCTACACAGCAGGGCCCAATAAGAAGGTGGCCGAACAAAGGCATTTTTAAAAAGAAAAAGAGGAGAAACCCAACGGGCAGTTTCATCCTTACCAAACTCCAGCTGCTGAAGCTCATACTCAAAGGTGGCATGTCGCAAGTCTGCCCGGCTGCCACTTTCGGGGCTGAACGGGGCCAGGAGGGAGGACTGAAGAGAGTGGCACAACCACTGGCATTCTTCGCCATCCATGCTCGGCCGAGTTCTCCCAGTCGGACCCTGACAGGGGAACGACGGACTGGAACTTCTCATCAATGGCTGCGGGCTAGCAGGAGGCTCAGGCAGGGGCCGGGAGAGCAGGAACGGCGGTTCTGGGAGGCTGGTTCCTTGGATCAACTGCAGGCACCTGGGTTCTCGGTATTCTCCTTTCCAGGGGCTCTTCAAGCCTCCCACTACCAAAACAAAAGGGCAAACAGAGGAACTGTTAGACCACAAAACAAAGAAGGGCACAGGGCTATCCTTCATCCACTGGGCACAAATTTGCCCAAGATAGCATGCCCCCAAGGTTCAAGTCAGAAAACAAAACCGGGTCTTTTCTGCCCCATTTAAGATGGGAGAAAACAATGTTGGTTCTGGAAGGAGGACCACTGTGGAAGCATCACTTGGTCCCACACCCTGGACAGGGTCACCTCTTCCCATTTCCTCCCAGTGTTTGGCGAACCCTGTCAATTTGTGACTTTGCCACAAAGCTAGCTGAGTTTTTAATTTCCACAACAAGACGAAATTTTGACGTGGCCGATTCTCATTTCACAGAATGCGTTGGTAGAATTCTAGATTCTAACATCTCTGTTGACAAATGGGAGAAGGAATGTGGGACAGTCGGGCCCTCGGTGTCCATGTTCCACCTCCCCCCATCCACAGATACCAAGATGCGTGGATACTGGGGCTTGCTTTTAAAAGTCTTAAAAATCAAAGTCAGGAAATAGTCTTGCCTACCACAGTGCTGCGAAACCATGCTGCTTGCAGGGCTGCAGGGCACTCACTGGTGCTCTGGAAGCCACTTCTGGTTCACACGACCCCCTCCCTCAGCCCTGGATCGCCCCAGCACAAGGACCATATATACTTGTGTGTAAGTCAAAAATTGATCCTGAAACATTGACCCTGAAATATGGGTAAATGTGGTAAATAAAGCTTCGAAGAGCAGCTGCTTGGTGATGCGGGGAGGACTGGGTTGAGAGGCAGGCTACAAGGGGGTGAGGAAAAAAACAGAGCAACTGAACTTATCAGTAATTGTTCTGAGGCAGCAACAGACAGCAAACAAAAAAAACAGCAACCATTTTAACTTCTCCTTTAAAAAGGGAAGGCGCTTATGGAAATCATAGTCTTTATGAGGGCTGCTATTGTATTCTTCACAAAGCCTACAACTCCCATAAGCACCTTCATCTCTCTTCCTTCTTGTTTGGAGACTAGTTCCATTTCTGTGCTGCCTCAGAATAAGGAGAAACGGGCCCATTTTTTGGTTCTGTTGCTGCCTTAGAACAATTACTGGTAAGCAGTTTTCAAAGAATTTCATATACTACTAAGTTTTACCCTCGACTTATCCAGAGACCACAGCAAATTTTATTATTGTTTGCATAACACGTGCCCTTGACTTATCCATGAAGTAGCCTTATACATTAATATATAGGATAAGGTTTTGTTTTTACTGAGCGATGAAGCGCTGAGCTTCAGTTGCCTTGCGGACAAAGGACATTCTCACCCTGCTCAAGCGCCATGCAGGCCTTTGCCCTCAGCTCTGCTGCAGAGGCCCGTTTCACTGGATCCTTCTCGAGGCCCACCTTAATGACATGGGCAGTGGATGGGTGGCAAGATGATGGGATTTCTCTCAGGGGAGGTGGTTCCTTTGCTATCTGAAGAAACACAGGAAGCGGGAGAAGGTTGAATCAGTGGAGCCTTCTGAACATGCACAAATGGATTCCAATGGGCAAGACCTTCACCCATCTAAGCTCTGCTGTTGAGTCGCTGCATGCAAATGGGGCAGTCCAAGACACCAAGTTAAGTCAGGCATCAGGTTTTGTTTTTTAAAAAAAACTACTGAAAGTAAAGTGCACAACCACAAAAGTGAAATCAGGACTACTTGTAACACATCATACTACTTGTAACACAACATACTTAAGGCAAAACAAGCTCCAGGATGAAGGGATTCCCAAACACCTTACTAACGTGCCCTCAATCTACGTATGTTAGTCCATACTGACCTACTGGGATCTCTGGTCAGATTTATTAGAGGTAACTTACCTTGAGGCACAGAGGGTGATTGTAATACCGGGTCCAAGGATGACACCCATTCAACAGATGAAGCATCATACAGCAGCTGCTCCAAACGTCCACCTTCGAGTCGCAGCGCTTGCCCATTGCCACTTCCGGGGCGAGGTGGGTCTCGGTGCCAGGAATGTAGTCCCCTGGAAATGCAATGTGTGGGGGGAGAGCTGCTCTCTAAGGTCTTGATGGGATCTGCTGCATGGAAGCAACCAGGCTCAGACCGTTCTTAAGATGCAGACCAGCATGGGAAGTCTGGGCCAAACACAGTTCTAGTGTCAGGTAGAAGAGAAGCTTGACGTTGGGCAGGGAGGTACCTGGGTTCGAATCCCCACGAAAGCCACCAGGAGGTGGGGCTTGAGCAACTCACTATCTTGGCCTAACCCACCCCACTGTTGGTGGGCTGTTGGGAAGAGAAAATATCTTAGCCAAAGCTCTTTGGGGGAAGAGTAGAGTACAAAAGTGATAAATAAAGGTACAACATTGCATTGTATGCTGGGCTTGCAGCTGTTGAAGGCTGTGCCCCCAGCTGTTCAAGGTCAACTGACCAATAGCATCAAGCTATGCCAAGCCTCGGCTTCTCATCTTCCAGGGCAGAAGATGGCAGTCCTGCCAAGGGACAAGGTTTGTACATGTATTACTCCAGCAAAGCAGCTGCTTCAGGCACTGAGCTGCAGAGACAGTGGGTGGTTCCCTGCCCGGGCAGCCCAGCCAAACCATAAGAAGAGTCTTGTGGGGTCCCCAAAGCAAAGTCAGCAGAAGAGTGCCTAAGTGCTCCCCTACAGCAGGGACATTTTGCTCTGGACTGCTCTGTTTCTTCACCACCTTATGAACAAGTCTGTAGTCCTGACTCGCCTCACCTCAGTGCGTTCCGGCAGTTCAACCTACTCTAGTCACAATGGCTTTTTTCCACGGTGGCCTCTTCTTCCCTGGCTCTCCTGGACGCCGCCATCTTGGACCATGTGAGATCTTGCACGATTCGCACAAGAACAGAATCCAAGGTCTCACAGAACCCAGCGGGCTCTGGGATTGCCAGAAGAGGAGGCCACTACGGATATCCAGCAGTGCTCCTGTGAGTTCGCTGCAGGGCACACAGTTTGGGAACCACCGCCTTACAGGGTTGTTGTGTTACAAAATGTTAACCTACGTAATGGAATTTGATCACCCCAAAGCGCGACACACTTTTTAATTTTCTTAAAGTGAGTTACTTGCCCCATGATGGCAGTTAAACGCTTGAAAGTGTGTGGACAATCTGTGCTGAAAATGTCAGAAGCCTAAGTAAGGTTTCCAGTGATCGAAGGAAGGGACCTCCTCATCCCGCAATGACTCCCAAAACTGGAGACAATTCGGTTTGCATATATTTATACAGATTGCAGAATCAAACGTTACTTTTTACAAAATATAGATTGCCCCAGTGTGTCATTTTGTGGCTGAGTATGGATTGCACATAGTCCCAATTATGCCTAAATGCTGGGAAACACACAGGGTCAAGGTCTTGTGGGGGAGGGGACAGGTAACAGGCAGGGTGGGCAAGCACTGCCCCCGTGAGACCTACGACCAGGGCTGGCTCTGGACATCTAGGAAAATAGCGTGAGGAACAGTCTGGATTTAGGCTTGGAGGGACATATCAAGCAGCCTCTTGGCTGTTACAGCTTACCTGTAAACAAATGCTTTCCCACACCATCAGGATGAAGATAAGCTGCATGGCCAAAATCGCACAGGACAGCATGGTTTCCGTCACCAGATAAGAGGACATTGTCAGCTGGCAAGGAAAAGGGTTACAATGGTTTACTTGCCATCAAGAGTGAAGTTTGTCCCCCAAACAAGGCCTTGTTCTGCACCAAGGTGGTTTAACCTACTGTAGATAAAGGTTTACCACTTTCAATTGGAAGCGCACATAGCTGAATTTCCCTCCAGAGAGATTTAGAAAATCCTTCACAAAGCAAACTAACATGTCAGGTTGGTTCAGAGACCTTCTCTTTGGCATTTAGTTTTCTATGGGGGCGTATTCAATAATGGAAGCTCCCACCTAGAGTGTGAAATGGTACAGTCTAGCTATAGCTAGACCACCTTGGTAAGTTCAAACTGCCTGCAGTATGGAGTCTCCAATCCAGCCCTCTGGGGAGATGCAGGAGCCAGTAAACTATTGAGCAACCTCCCTGCTCCCAGAAAGGTGGCCAATTACACACGTACCTTTCACATCTCCATGGAGAATGTTGTGAGTGTGAAGATACTCCAAGCCCTCCAACGCTTGGCCCAGGTAATCAAGAGCCCTGTCTTCTGGCAAATAACCACGCTGTTTCAGCAGCTGACCAAGTGACCCACCTGCAAGGAAGCATTCCCAGGATTCAATATAATCCAAGATTATATTATAATCCAATATAATACAAGACCACAAATGCCGCCAGGCTCCAAAAAAAAAATCATTACATTAAGGCCTCCCATTTTCCCATCCCCACCCCATGGAGAACATTAGGTGGCACATTGGGGGGGGGTGCGTATTCACACCATGGAGAACGTTCGGTGGCACATAAACTCTGCTCCAGCTGGCGGCAAGAAGAGAAGCCGCTAGAAGGGGATGGTTGCAGCAACAGCAGAAGCAAATGAGGGGAAGAAATCAGAGGGACCTCTCCCCAGCTCAAGAAGAGAGGAAGGGATCTTCTGCGTGGCACTGCATTTTTGAGAGCACATCCCAAATGCAGTGTAACACAAACAACTCCCTGCTCCTCTTCTGAGCTTGGAGCTGAACAGCAGAGTGGTGAACTGTTCCTGACTTCACACTGTGTGATTCAGAGGTACTTGCCTTTCAAATTCAGTATAATGCTCATGACAGGAACTGGCCTTCCAGGGCAAGTCATGCCAAACACCAAGGGCATCCAAAAGTAATAGACCTCTACTCATCAGTAGAGCTCTGTATACTTGAGCTTATTTTAAATACCATACCAACATACACCAAAATTCGCACACTAGATTTCTGTAAGCAGTACAAATTATGTACTTTACAAATATTGCATAATTTTGTTTTCTTCTGGCCGCAGTGAGAAGGAGGTACGCAGAAGATAAAAGCCTTAATCTCTGACTACTGGAAACTCTGTGCCAACTTCCTTCTCTGGTTTCTGAGATTTCACCAAACAGCATGCACATATTTTCAGTTCTACTTTTCCAGCCTTGGGGCTAGAAGGCTCATTTCATAGATCGTTATCAGTTCTGAGAGTTGCTCCCAATTCCTCAGGGGCCACTATGAAAATGATCCCTGATTTGCCAGGATTACCCATGCGGCCAATACAGGAAGCACTGCACAGGTTTCGTTTACCCAACAAGAAGTTTACATAGTCAAACCTAATTGGCTAGATAGCAGTGTGACATCATTACATTCAGTACATGATCCACAACTTGCTGGACTCAGTCTAGGAGGAAAAAAAATGAGAAAAAAATTTGGTAATGAAGCAGCAGTAGAGCAATTGCTCCCTCAATTGCTACTTTAAGAGGCAAAAAAGTAAACGGTCACCCCTTTACTGGAAATCTAGAGCAGGACTGTCAAACTTAAGTCCCAGGGTCAGATGCGGCTCTCGGAAGCTGTTTATTCTTCCCTTGGGCTCTTCCAGCACCACCATCAGCTGTTGGGCTATGCTGAGGAGTCCCTGCTGAACGGGCAGCCCCCATGATATCTGGGCTCTCCCATATCTTGAAAATATGATCAAGATTTGTGCATTTCCTCTTCTGTCATTTGCAGCGAATGAGTTTCTCAGTGGGGGGGGGGAGTGCTTGTTTCTGATCATCACCTACTTACTGACATCACTTCCTCCCAATAACATCGCTTCTGGCCCTCAGCCGGCAGCACAAAGGCTACTCGGCCCACTGCATGAAATGGGTTTGACACCCTGGACCTAGAGTATCAATCTTAAATTTGGAATGATAAACTCAAACGTGATATACTCGATCTGTTTAGGAGAAGCAGGATTTACAAGACAGAAAAGAATGAAAGAATAGCTAGAGAAGCTGCCCCATCAACAGGCAGCTGATTTCTAAAGAAAATGGCTAAGTTTATTGATCACAAGTCACAGAAATAAATCCAGCATCTGTACAGTCGCGCCTCATCTTACACAAAGGGTCAATGAATAAAGCTCAAGTTGTGTATACTCAAAATTGCCAGGAAAATCCTTGACATCCAGCAAATGCATCCTGTCTGTTTAAACATGACAAGACACAGGTGGGGACAGACACCAAGCAGCACACTCTGTCTCAGGCTCCCTTCAGAGCAAGTATAAGTGAGCAGAATGGTGGGCAGATTTGTCTGCAGGGCTTAAACTGTTAGATTTTTTGTCTGCCGGCCACATGAAGTTGAATTCATGCCAGTCTATCACGAGCAAGATGGACACACAAAAGCAGGTTGCCAGCACTCCTGGTCACATTCGCACAAACAAAGATCCCAAAGCAAGATGATTCCTGGGATAAAGAAGCTACATTGTAGAGATCAGGATTTCTGGGTTGCAAAAGCATGTGAGCGCATGAGCGTTTTTTAAACACAGACCCTGAAGACCAAGTACATTATGTGGGAAACGAGGTTAGGGGTGTGTGTGTGTGAAATCAAGGTTCGGTCTCACTCCTTACTCTTGCCTAAGCCTCACTGACAGATCAGGCAAGGGGAAAGCTGGTCTGAAGACAAGACAGACTTTCCTTTCTCTCTCCATTCTTTACCAGAGAAATATGAAGAGCCCTTAAAGGTAAAGGTTTCCCCACGACCAAATGGTCTAGTCGTGACCGACTGTAGGGGGCGGTGCTCATCTCTGTTTCAAAGCCTGTAGAGCCGGCGTTTTTGTCCGAGGACAAGCTTCCGTGGTCATGTGGCCGGCATGACTCTATGCCATAGCGCACGGAACGCCGTTACCTTCCCACCGAAGTGGTCCCTATTTTTCTACTTGCATTTTAGGTGCTTTTGAACTGCTAGGTTGGCAGGAGCTGGGACAAGCAACGGGAGCTCACTCTGTCAAGCAGTTTCGAACTCCCAACCTTGCGGTCGAAAGCCCAGCAACAGCGGATTAACTTGCTGTGCCACCATGTCCCTTAGCTAGCTTTAAATGTTTGTCAGCGTAGTGAGAATGCAATCTGGACCAGGCATCTTTACATTTCTTGGTGCCCAACAGCTACCCAACAGTCTGTAAACAACTACCCAACAGTCACATCAGAATTCAGACTGATTGCATCATGACGGGTGACCCAATTTATTTCCTGGTGTTATTTCCATGTTAGAAACCATCTACTAATCACTGTTGTTGCAAAGTAATTAGCGTCCTTCTTGACATCCAGTTTTTATCCTATACCTTCCATTAGCTCCATGAAGATAGTCACCCACGGACCCTCCTTCACTGCTCCATATAAGGGAAGGACTTTGGCATGCGTCACGCCAAGGCACGTAGTCAACTCCTCTGCACGGAAGTGTTCGACTTGCACCTTACGAGAAGGAAGAAGGTAAGAAGGTTCACGCTCTGTGGTTATAGGGCTATCTACATCAGCATCTCATAGGTTAAGGAGAGAAAACAATGGCTTCCCGCAGGCTGGGAGGTCTCAAGAAGCCACATCATCGAGGCCCATTTCTGCTTCTCTGAACCAAGTAAAAGAGTGAGTTTGAAAGAGGTACAGAAAACTTCACCTCGAGCCCAGAGTCACAAGTGATTGTGCGAGAAGCCTGGGAAGCTGAGAACTGACACGCTAATCAGGATGTTTGTTTTTCTTGCCTGATGTCTGCTGGTTTTATTGGTGGCTTTTCCTATTTATTGGTTATTGCATTTATACGCTCTTGTCCTCCTCCTATTTTTGTGACTGTTTGCTGCTGGCTGTTCTGATACATTCAAATGTTAAAAGTAAATGCTCACTTTTACTTTGAAATACCGTTTTTATTTATACTGTCTGTATGTCCAGTACTGGATTTACCAAAGGCTGGGAAGGATTCTGCGGTCAGCAAGACATGCACACACTGACGCTGGGAATGCCCTGGCACGTCGAGAGGGGTCTGTGCCGACTCGAAGCCTGGCAGCGTGTGCTTGCGAGTCTGCTGATGGCTGCTCACGGCCATGGTGCCTGTGTGCTGGGTCAGTTGGCTCAGCCAGGGCACCTTGCCAGGAACGCCACACAGAGTGGCAGCGGGAATTGCCCAAGCCTTGCCCTGGTGGGCAAACATGTCCATGGGCACAAACATACCACTGCCACCAAGGAAGGAGGGGACCCCCTGACCCAACAAGGACTGGTCCAGATGTGAGGAAAGACTATAAAACACAGAACAGTGAAGAGGAGGCTGAGGGAAGGGCCGGTGCGTGTGGCAGCCCTCCCAGGAAAGCTAACTCGGCAGCAGACACAGCGAGGAGGAGACTGGGTGCAGTCACCCTTCCCTGCCAGTGACTCCGAGGCCTCAGTATGGTCCCTAGCTCCACTGAAGCATTTTTCTTCTTCAAGGCTGGGTGGCCACAGGTAACCTGCAGGGTGGCCGCTTACCTCTCACTTCCAGTCCAAATGGCCCCACAGAGGGACGAGCCACACGCTGTGATTTTAACAGTTATCATAAGCCACACTGGGCACCCTTTGGGGAGAAAAGCAGGATACAAATCAAGTCCACTGGAAGCCCGGGGGCAAGGCAGTGAAAACCCTGAACATATGCAGGATTCTGAGGCTGGAGGAAGGTCCAATCCCCAGTAACCACACCTTGATTTGACCTGTGCGGCACAGCGGTGCGGGAGGAAAAGATGAGGCGGAGAGAAGGGCCGTTGAATTAAAACAACAACAATACCCCACTCACCCAGCGCTGAGAGACACAGTGGGAAAAGAGGATTTAGAAAGCCAAGAAACTGGCTGAGAGTTGAGTAGGATGAAGATAACAATGGACTGGAAAAGAGGAACTTGCAAGACAGCAGGTACGAGGGGCAAGGAGCTGGGGAAAGAAGAACCAAGGAGAAGACTGGCCACAGAAGGCAGTCGGGGACAGGAATGGCTAGAAGCTGTTAGCAGGGAGGAGACAGGCAGGGGAGCTTTGGAAGTCTGAGGATAAGGAGGCCACTGCTCTTCCCACTACACTGCACAGCTGCACAGCTTGGAGCTCGGTTTCCCGGAAGTAGGCAATGATGGCAACGTCATCGCCGAGTGTCCTGGAGGCACTGCCGTCCAGCCATGGAAAGGGGTCCATGTAGCGGTGCAAAGGATTAGAGGGGCACACTGGAGACAACCTGAGCCGGGTGGCGTAAACCCAATTTCACATAGAGTGGGCTCTCAGTATCTGCGGAGGATCTGTTCCAGGACACCCCCATTGATACCAAACCCCACGGATGCTGGAGTCAGCCGGGAGGGGGCCGGGTCACAGTGTCACAATCATGTTAGGGCTGCACTGGAGGCCACGCCAGGCCCACAGCCCCCACCCCAGGCCTCACCACCTTCTCAGAAGGCCTCCAGAATATGACCGGAAGCCACTTCTGGTTTGTTTCCTCAACTCCCTTTCATGTCCAGGAGATGTTCTGAGCCTGGGGAGGCCAGTGAAGTGGGCCGCATGCCTCCATGCAGCCCACAACATCTCCTGGATGCTACAGGAAATTGAGGACGCGACCCGGAAGTGGTTTCCAGTCGCATCCTCAAGGCCCTCTGAGGAGCAGGCTCGGCATCTATGGCTGGTGGAATCTGGAGGCCAAGTCTGCAGACGATGAGGACCAACCGCACTGATTTGAATGAGGCAGCCAAGGCTCTGGTTAGAGGCCTCCGGAACTGCCTGAGGGCAAACAGGAACCTGCAGGAAGCCTAGCAGAGCCAACTCGGTGGCAGAATTCAACTGCCACGTTTTCTTCAACCCAGACATTTAAAACGCAGCCTTCGTGTTCCCCCCCCATTCCCCCCTCTTTTTCAGAGTTTACCACTGCAGCCACGCTGCAGCCAAGAGAAGAACTAAAGAGAAAGCAGATGCTGTTTAGTCTGGCCAAGCAGTGAGTCTATGAAAGACAAGCAGGAAAATATGAGTCACTTTGGATGCACGCCACTGCATGACCGTGAAGCAAGTCTGGATCACAACTTGAGACTGAAAAAGGAGTAGAGGAGAGTTCAGAGCATGAAGGCCTGTTTCTGGTAAGAGGCTGGTGGCTTATTTGACTCCCATTTACCAGAAGCGCCGCCAAATACGCTAACTGTCATTAGAGCTCCCCATCCTGTCAATCCGGCTTCCTACTCCTCCGGAGGCGTAACTAGCAGGGCTCTCATGTCTTGGGACATGTGGTGCCATCACCTTACTGCAGCTAAGCAGGTCTAGGCCTGGTCAGTGCCTAGGTGGTGACCATGGAAACTGCTTTGGAGTTCCTTGATGGAACAGAGGCTCCAAGACATAAAATGAAAAAACCAAGATGACCTAAAAATGCCTGAAGCCATCCCATTTCTGATGCTCAGTTGTCATAGGTCTAGACAGGATCTGGGCGGGATACCACCCTGTGTGTCTTGGAGGACGGTTTGGATACAACTAGGGACACAATCCTATCCTGGAGTTAAGCCGGCATAGTTAGGCCAGCACAAGGGCCACCGTAAAGCGCGTTTGGACCAATTTCCACTCTCTGACTTAAGGAGGATGGTGCAGGTCTGTCTGCTGGTCTATCTGACTCCGAGAGTGGTCCAAACATATCTTATGGTGTCCCTTGTGCTGGCCAAACGTTGCTGGCCTAACTGGGCTGGCCTAACTCCAGGTTAGGATTGTGCTCTAGATTCAGAAACATTGGTGGTGCTAAACTAGGTCAGCGTTAGTGAGTATACCCAAATAACTGGGCAAAAACTTCCCCCTAGACCACCTAACCAAAAAAGTACAGTTTCTATTAGCAGGTTAAAAGAACCCTTTTGTCATTGTTATGGAAGTTATTTTCAATACTGTCTCTTGACATTTAAGATCTCCCACTTTGCCATCATGGGTTGCTCTCAAAGAGGAAAAAATACACCCTCAAAACGCCTCTCAAGCCATTGTTTTGGACTCTGTACAAGAGTGATCCTCCCAACTTGCTACACCCGCCACCCACACACAGCAGAGATTCCACTGTTTGGTGTGTCCATAGAAACGCCTTCCGACTCGACCTTGAGCTCAGCTGCAAACAAGTTGCAGCAGACGCTCAGAGCAGGCAGGGCTCCAGTTCTCAGCCGTGCCAGTGAAAAGGGAAGTTTTCAGTGCCCCGTTTCCCGCCCCCCCCCGCCCAAAAGCAAACACCCAGCTCCAAAATCTTTGCACAGAATCTACCTTTTTGGCTGCGCACTGAAAGCCCGTCTGCTTATCCTTGACCTTGTACACCTCTCCAAATGATCCTCCACCGATCAAGTCTTGGCTTTTGGTCCAGTGAATGTCTTCACGATACTCGTAATCCACGGCTTTAAGTTTCTGGGAATTAATTGGGGTGGGGGAGGGACAGGATGAGACCCAACTTCAGACAAGAGGAGCAATGGAAAAAGGGGAAGAACTAGACTTGAAAATGGGCAATTCTCGCAATGGAGACAGGTGGAAAACAAGAGTGCCCCAAGGATGTGTCTTGGGGCCGGTGCTTTTCAACTTGTTCATAAATGACCTGGAGACAGGCATAAGCAGCGAGGTGGCCAAGTTTGCGGATGACAAAAAACTTTTCCGGGTGCTGAAAACCAGAAGGGATTGCGAAGAGCTCCAGAAGGACCTCTACCAAGTTGGGGGAATGGGCAGCAAAATGGCAGATGCGTTTCAACATAGACAAGTGTAAAGTGATGCACATTGGGGCAAAAAAAATCAAAACTTCACCTATAGGCTTATGGGTTCTGTGACAGCTCAGGAGAGAGATCTTGGGGTGCTGGTGGACAACTCAATGAAGGTGTCGACCTGGTGTGTGGCAGCAATTAAGAAGGCCAATTCCATGCTTGGGGTAATTAAAAAAGGGGTTGAGAATAAAACAGCCAATATTATCATGCCATTGTACAAATCAATGGTAAGGCCACATCTAGAGTATTGCATACGGTTCTGGTCACCACACCTCACAAAGGACATAGAGCTGCTGGAAAAGGTGCAGAAGAGAGTGACTAAAATGATTACGGGGCTGGGGCACCTCCCTTATGAAGAAAGACTGCAGCATTTGGGGCTCTTCAGTCTGGAAAAAAAGGCACCTGAGGGGGGACATGATTGAGACATAAAATTAAAATTATGCACGAAAGGGATAGAGTCAATAGAGGGATGTTCTTTTCCCTCTCTCACAATACCAGAACCAGGGGCATCCACTAAAATTGTGTGTTGGAAGAGTTAAAACAGATAAAAGGAAATACTTTTTTACCCTGCGGGTAATTAAGCTATGGAACTCCTTGCCACAGGAGGTGATGAACCCCTTTAAAAGGGGACTGCACAGATTTCTGAAGGGAAAGTCCATTGTAGGCTATAGGCCATGATGGGTTGGGCAACCTCTTTACGTTAATAGTAGGCTACTTCAGAATGCCGGGTGCAAGGGAGTGGCAACAGAATGCAAGTATCTTGTTGTCTACTGAACTCCCTTAGGCACCTGGTGGGCCACTGTGAGATACAGGAAGCTGGACTAGATGGGCCTTTGGCCTGATCCAGCAGGGCTCTTCTTATGTTCTTATGAAGATTGAAAACAGCCAACACACATAAAAGCCTTTCTCCCATAATCGTAAGGCCTAGAAATCTGCAATGAAGATACACCCAAGATGCAGTCCCTGAAACCGGATTCCAAAATAAGATTCCTGCTAACTGGCCCCAAGCATGTCATTCAAGTGTTAGACAGTTTAGTTTCATCCTGTGTACCCACAGCCATCAGGCAGCGAAAAAAGAAACACTTGTACATCATTTTACTACCATCTTGCTGCATATTGACTCAGTTTGTTTTACAGTATGAAAACAAACACTCCCTGTCTGATTCTGACCAAAGGTCCATCTAGTGCACAAGTTCCCCAGGTTAGCTACAATACCTAAAGGGACAGCCCTTCTCTGCTGTGGGTATATAGCGTAACACTGTCCAGGGTGATCGGGGGGGGGGGGTCGGCACGGGGGAGCACACCTCCAGGGGTGGCGCCCCCCCACCTTCCCCTGCATGGCTACGCTTCATAGCTGCGCTGGAT